>JANHZU010002913.1:412409-424453 GCA_032468055.1 Acrochordus granulatus
ACATGTACCCTTTTGCTTCCCTGATATTTGCTGACTTAGGGAAGTGGAGAAAAGTTCTTAAACAAAATGGAAAGGCTTGCCTTAGAGTACACTTTGTTAGAAATTATTAAAATGAGTCAAAAGTGTTTTCCTTGGTGTCTCAGGAAACATCTCAAATCTACATAGACCGCACAGCAACAGGATGCATGAGTGACAGACTTCCGGTTTTAGTGATTGCAGATTTCAAAGTGGGGAAATTGCATATCTGTGTCCTCAGAGGTCATCAAATCCTTCTCTGCGTGGTTGTATACCAAGGACAACTTGCCATCTCCATTAATAAATGCTTCTACAATCAAGGTGGCAGCGTAGCAAAATCTGGTTTTGATACCACCATCCCGTTACACATTTTTAGTACCACTGAGTTCAGTAGGACTACTTTTGCATAGGCATGAATGGGACTGAAGTCTAAACACAAGCCCATAGGTGGATCCTGTTCTTGCAGAAATCTGCCTTTATTTGCAGGACAGTTGCAAACCACGCACAATGTATGTTCTACTTGAAAAAGCTCGTGGACTGAGAAAGAGAAGTCAGGCAGGATATCTGGAGGAGTGTGGTACGCCACACATCCTAAGGTGCAGATACCACTCAACACAAATGAAAAAAGCATAAAGCTTAAAAGTGTACAGACCTTAGTCCAACACAATGGGGAGTTAATATATTTGGGTTTTTTTGCATGTGTTGTTTTTCCTCAGGACAGGAGGCAAAGAAACAAAATATCCATCGTCAAAGCTCAATCTGCTACATTTAAAAGGGTCTTAAAATACTTTACACTTTTCTTAAAACCATTTTAAAACCAGTTTTAAAACTTTTTTTACATCTTCAGAAATGTGGTTGCCACTACTTAAACATTTGGGGATTTTTGTGATTATTTTTGCAGAAGGGACATATAAACTTGTAAAACTCTGGGAGGAGCTGTGAAACTTGACAGCGTACACTAATAACACTCTTGTTTTCCACTTCCTGACAGCAATATGCCCCTTCGGTCTTTGAGAAATACACAACCAATGTCACTGTGGGGAAGAAAGAAATTGTCTTACATTTATATGATACTGCAGGTAAAGTTCATCTTGATTCTGCTTTTTTAAAAAAACATGTTAGCTCATGAAAAGGTAACCAGGTGTTCCTTAAAAGTTTAGGAAATCTACATGGTGCAAGTCAGGAACATATCTCACTTGGAATATTTGAAAGCACTGTCCCTTATGAGTTTTTCCCCCTCCACATTATTATAAACTGAAAGCAAGTCAGCCAGAGACACACACTTATATAGAAATTTACCAAAACCCATTGGTATTTTCTCCATTTTAGGGCAAGATGATTATGATCGCCTACGGCCACTCTCATACCAAAGCACCCATGTAGTTTTGATTTGTTATGATGTCATGAATCCTGTTAGCTTTGATAATGTATTAATCAAGGTAAGAGGTCTTTAGAACTAACAAAGGATCATAATTTTCTTCTGTTTCCTTTCTTCTACTGTCCTCCCCAATAAGCCTTTCACTATTACTTACTACACATATCATCTGGAGCCATCACCCAGTTGGTTTAGTTGTAGCTTAGTGTGCTGGGTCATTGTTGCTTGTAAACCATGTTTTACGCATTTGTACAAACTATAAACAAGTCAGTTGCAGCTTACTGAAGAAAGTATATTTAGCATATGTAATTCTGGTATTTCTAAAGCTACACCATCAGCCTCATTGTAAGCCAGTACTTCTCAACCTTGGCAACTTTAGGTTATTGGCTGGGGAATTCTGGGAGTTGAAGTCCACATGTCTTAAAGTCAACAAGATTGAGAAACACTAGTCTAAGGTCTTAGCCTTCAGGAGAGGGGAGGAGAAACCAGAAGCCATGGATAAAGAAGGTGGCTTCTATCTTTAACAAACCATGGCTCTAGCAAACTCCAACTTCATACACCATGTACCGTTTCTATTTGATCTCATTTAGCAAAGTTCAAATGATTTGTTCTCCAACAGTGGGTCCATGAAGTAAACCACTTCTGTCGTGGAGTCCCCATTGTCTTGGTGGGATGCAAAACAGATCTCCGGAAAGACAAAGAACATCTGAGGAAGCTCCGGTCTGCTCAACGGGAACCAATCACTTACAAGCAGGTAAAGAGAGCAAGCCCAATGCAGCATGAAAAATTCAGTCAAACCACCAGCCCCTCTCTACTTTACCTGGTTGCTTGCTACAGAAGCCATCCTGTAACACTTCTCTGGATATTCTTTCTTGCAGGGCGAAGAAGCCTGTCACCAGATCAATGCCAGTGTTTACCTAGAATGCTCAGCCAAGTTTCGTGAAAATGTTGAACCCATTTTCAGTGAAGCTGCTAGTATGGCTTTGAACACCATTAAGAAAGCCAAACGCCAGAAGAAATCAAGACCCTGCATCCTCTTATGACAATATGAAACCAGCCAGAGAACAGTTGCTCTTCTTCCTTCAATAATAGGCAAGGAAGCATTTCTAGCTTTCACTTAGACTTCAAAAGAGACTTTTCATTTTGATTATAGTAGAAGGAATGTGATTTGTGTTAATTTTTGCTTTTAGTGAATCTTTACACCCAATGGCGGGATGTTTCACCATGAAGGAACCCTTCCTTTTCCAGATCAACCTCAATTAAATAACAATTTAAAAAACAGTATCTCTTACATCATTGCAGTGTTACCTAAATGCAATTTACACGTAAATTACTCCTCCTCTCCGTCCTTTTCAAGAAATTGTCCAGGTGCAAGCTGGAGTTGCCTAACATTAAACCAGAGTTTGCTTGACTTTGGTTTAATATAGTATTTCTCAATTGTGGCAACGTGAAAATGTGTGGACATCAACCTCCATAATTTCCCAGCTAGCATGGTTTAATGCATCATTTGTGTGTTGCCACTGTAGCTTACAGACTGTGGTTTATGGTTGATTGTTGCCATTCATCTAGTCAAGCATGCTATTAAAATGAAGTATAATGTATGAATGTAATAACTGTGGTACCTCCTTAATAGTCTGTAGTGACCTAAGAAGCCTTCGATAGATAGATATCAGTCCAATAGTTCAGAAGTTAAAGTACAATCTGGCTGTGATTTGTTACTCAGGTAGAGTCAGTTGGAATTCCAATTCAGTTGGAAGATTCAAACTCGATCAGCATAAGACACAGCTGGAAAGACCTTACAATTTGGACTGCTTCTGCCTATATAGGATTCTTTAAGTTGTTTTCTATTTCATAAGGAATAGCTACCTCAAAATATGCCTTTATATCTGCTACTGTGCCTTTAAACTATTTCTAGTTGAAAGTTGGACTCTTTATGCCAGTACTCTTCATTTTGATCTTTGTAATACTTTGAATTGTCGTTTAGATTTTTTTTTATTTTAATAGAAAAATAAAAGATCAAAATAATCACTGAGGGGACAATCAAATATTTGTACTAATGGTGGAGGAGGGAGTGAACATTCATTAACATACAATAATAGTAATAAATAACAGGAAAGAACTGTATTGGGTTATCATTTCTAAATCATAAGGTTATTGGCTCATTTAATTTATGCAGGGGAAAAGTTGGTTTATATCATATACCAAATAATTCAGATTTCAATCAGCCAAATTTACGCAATGCACAGAGCATGAAAAAAAACAAGAGGTTTGTCTTGGATTCCAGCTTGCATCTATCATTTCCAGAGCTCTCTTTTATCAGGGAAAGATAGCCTCATGTGGAATACTCCTAGTCTCCCAAAAGTCTTTACAACTAATCTTAAAATACCTGAATACAAGAAATATGTTTTACAACTTAAAATTTATGTCACATAATCCCAAGGAAAGGAAAGGAACCTGCTGGAGCCATTTTTAATTGCCATCTTCTCCCTCTTGAGGCACAAAGAAATCTGAAGAAAGTCTGAATATGAAAAATATCCATGTAATCTTTGGGTCAACAAAGCCAGAAACAGATTTATGAGATTATTGAGCCATCAAAAGCTTTTGTAATTTCTCATCTCTCATCCTTGCTAAAGACGTTTGCTGAAATAAAGGAGATGGGAAGCTCCCGTGTATATCGTATAAGCAGCCTGTGCATCTGAAGCCACAATCCACACATTTTCCCCCCAACTGATTGCAAACAGAGAGATGTGGGGTAGCTATTCAAGCAATCACAGCTGTACAAGCTTCCAAGAGAATGAGTTGCTTTTCTGGATTGGATTGCTTCAAGCAGGCACAATGGTTTTCCCAACCCTGGCACTTCAAACAGCAGTACAGTTAAAGCTTGCTTTATTTCACAATAATTCTTTCTCCTTAAAAAAGCCTCCCATCCATGTCCTTCCCAAAGAGGTCAACTTCATAGCTCCCCAAAATTTGGGATTTTGCATTCAGTATAAATATATAAATAGGCCATTCATCGGTGGGAAGACAGCAGCATTGACCAATCGGTCAGTTTTGGAGGACATAACAGGACATTGGGTAAGATCTCCTCCAGGGCTTTGCTTAGCAGAGGGCCGGTGAGGAAACTGGACAACTAGTTGCAACACATGCCTAGCTGCAAAGGAGGCCACAAGGAACCAGTATTCCATCCCACATGAACTTGTCCCACCCACCAGTCCAGCCTCCTCTTTCACAACTTCTTGGTTTTGTTCTTCTGGAATTTGGTATGCACAACTTTCAGAGTGGTGAGGAAGTTTCCAAGGAAGAGGATCAGAAATGTGAAAGCCAGGACCAAAACCTGGAGAAGACAGGAAGGAAAACAATAGGGACGTTCCCACCCAGAGCCACCCACTTTGGGTGTAGATGTGTCAACTAATGGAGAAAAACATCACACTGGATAGGTATGAGGAGCAACGGCAGCCAAGAGGACAAGTTGTTCTCTTGATAGGTCAGAATCGAGAATCATTAACTCCTCGCAAGAGACCTGCAGGCATTGGCTTGGGAAAGCATCTGAGTGATCACTTAAATTAATAACTAACAGGAGTTGGCCACTGTTTATTTACCGGTGGATCAAAGAAGATTTCTCTTTGTTCTCTCTGCAGCACTTTCTATCCTATTATGGTATATTAATTTAACAAGGAAAGCAAGCCTCTTGGATATCAGTCATCTCAAAAAGCAACAGGGAAGCTGGTTCCCTCTAGATGTATAAGGCCTTTGGCTCAGGCCTACCATTCAAAAAAGTTGGAAATTGGATGAGAAGAAAGGAATATCAACATATTTATTTACTCATCAAATTTATATACCTCCATCTCACTATCAAGTGATTCTTGATTTTATTCACATCTACCAGATCTCTATATTCAGTTGGGGCGAAACACGATGCCTTGAAAATTCAGAAACCTTCATTTCATAGGGCCTTTTCAGCTGTTAGCAACTCAAGATATTCACAACTAGTAAACTATGAATGATGTCCTGGTATTTCTTAACCTGTCTTTCTAGGTTTCTCAAGCACATGCAGCCAGCCCAGGGAGCCCCCTCTCCACTAGGGTAAAAATTATTTTGAACCAACACTTACTTGCCATTCCTTACATTTCTTGTGCCTGGACAGCTCAAAAAGGGTGATGGAGTTGTAGAGTTGCCAAAACTTAAGCAGAAGGGAAAAAAAGGAAGATTTAGGAACAAAGTTCTACTTGCAGAGATATGAGCCATGATTGTAACCATGAGAAACTGAAAAGAAGTTTCGGAATGGCATTTATGACAAGATGACTAAGTTGAAAGCCATCGAAGGAGCTCAAATGGATTAGCAGCCTAGAAGAATTCATACAAAGGACAAAAGCTCTGCCACAAAGCCCAGCCTTGGCATGGCAAAAGTCCGATAATGGGAATGGCGCAATCAGAGTTCCACTTGTTTTTATGTGCACCTCATGTCAACACACATTACAAACAGGCAAAGCAGCTGCCACCTGACTGCCCAACAAACTGGAAATACTGGGCTACCGGGAGCCATCATCTGGCCTCAAGAAAACATTTAATACTCACAGTGTACAGAGACAGTTTTACTTATATAGTTACCACAGACAACGATGCAGTTCATCTCTTTGACTCTTGTATGCAGGTTGTCCTTGACTTACAAACATTTGTTCAGCAACCTTTCGAAGTTACGACAGCACTGAAAAAAGTGACTTATGACTGACTGGTCCTTGCACATACGAGTGTCACACTATCACTATGATCACATGATCAAAATGTGGGTGCTTGGCAATCGGCACTTATTTACAACATGTGCAGCGTCCCGAGTCACACGACTGCCCTTCGCAACTTTCCCAGACAGCTTCCAACAAGCTAAGTCAATGGGAGAAGCCAGATTCACTTAACACCTGCAGTGATTTGCTTAATAACCATGACAAAAAAGGTCATAAAATCACTTAACAACCACCTAGCGATGGAAATTCTGGTCCCAACTGTGGTTGTAAGTCAAGGACCGCCTGTATACTTAACAAATATATCGAGAAAGAACACGACATCCAACTTACATGTCCAAAAAACAGAAAAGGGAGGAGAAACGTCAGGCCTCGCCACATCCAAGACTGAAACCCCTCTATCAGGAGATCAAAATCATCAGTCAAATTGGGCAGCATGCAGAGCATCATTTACCTAATTTTGTTACGTTTTGTTAGCTGTTTCTTATGGGCACAGGAGATACAGTCCACCAAAGAGCAAGCAAAATAACTTATTTTAAAAAACATTCAAACAGATCATTGATTGGAGGATCTAGTTTCAAATGTCTTGCTTGAAACCCATTTTTATGCAGAATTAAATGGCTACCAAGACAGAAAGAACAGTTCGGATGCCCAGTGACTGCAAATACCTGCTTTTAGTTCTGTCAATAGGTCAGCACTGATCCAAATGCTGGAGGATGCAGCAAATGTCCTAAAGCAAAAAAGCATGCTTAACACCACCCCACCCCTTACCCACTGTGAGATCTAGGTGGTTTCTTTTCCCTAGTGCACGAAGTCGATAAAGGCACCCGCTTTGATAATAATATTGGAGGAACTGGACACAGCCTGGAAGGGAAAGAAAAAAGAAAGGAAGCTTCACTTTTTTAAACAAAAGGGATTGGGGCTGTAATTTATTAGCCTTCCTGATTTACAGCTGGACCTACAGGGAGTCCTCATCTTACAACCATTTGTTTAACAACAGCTCAAAGTTATGACGGTGCTGAAAAAAGTGGCTTGCGACCAGTCCTTGCCCTTATGACCACTGCAGCATCCCTATGATCAAAATTCAGGTGCTTGGCAACTAGCATGTATTTATAACAGCTGCAGTGTCCTGGGGTCATGCGATCACCATTTACTACTTTCCCAGCCAGCTTCTGACAAGCTTCTTTCCCAAGCAAAGTTGGAATTAATTCAACAAACAGAACAAAAACGGTCATAAAATTAGGCGGAACTCACTCGACGACTGCATCTCTTAGCAACAGAAGTCCCAGTCCCAATTGTGCTTGTAAGTCGAGGACTACCTGTAGTCAACCACATGGGAAATGAATTTTCCCAATTAACTATGCTCTTTCACAGACCCAAATTTGCTACGCCACATGCACACTGCTCCCCCGCCAAATTCCACATTTTAACCCGGACCTGTTAATATATATATTTACTTACTTTGAAAAATGGAAAAAGATAAAAACTGGTTGCGGAACATTTGGTACATGAGACCATCTGGCCTGTGAAAGCAGGAAGGAAAAGAAAGAAAACACAGGAATGACCAAAGAGGCCCGTTGCACGGCCGTGACTGTCACATCCTATTGCATCAGAGGCCATTCAGTGCAGGGAGGAAATTTGAAAAGAGAAAACAAAACTGGGAGGAGGAGGTGGCATCTGGCTTGAGGAAATGCAACCTGGATCAGCCAAAACTCAACCATCCCAGCAGGAGGGGAGGATGACATTCAAGAGAGGCCAGAAGAACACCGAAAACTGGTGCAGCTGTTAAAATAATTCAGCGGACTCCATTCTCTTCTCGCGTGCAAAGAATCTCTCAGGCTGCTCTGCGGTTCAAAGGACAAAAAAGGGAGCAGGCTCCTTACCATGTGAGCATCACGCCAGATAAGAACGTGGAGATGTAATGATGGGACACCCACCAGCCTTTGATCCTGGCATGAAACAGACACGTTTTAAGACCTCGCACGCTTTACGGCACAGCGCAGAGCAGTCGTTCTCAACGGGGAAGGCCAGAATTCAAACTCAGAAGAGCAGAATTAGTTAAGCAACCGTACTACCCAGTGTGCGTTTGCATTTTAAATCTATATTTAATTAGCCCTGGTTTTGCTCTGGCCTTTGTTATTGTGACTCAAAATAGGCTGTGTCCTTTTGGAATTCTGGAAGCAGAACTCTACACGGAAGGCACCGAATTTGGGAAAAGCAGGCGAGGAACCTCTTCGCCAAATGACACTTGTCCCGTGATCTGACGCACCTGACTCCCTCAAACTTAGGATCAGCAACTGCCCCACAGGGCAGGATGTTACACAGTTCCCCTGTTAGCTTGAAGTCCCATCTCCTAAAAGCACGCCAAGATCTTGAGGACTAGTACCTTGACCCGTTGCTGATGAGGATACTTTCTCTTATTGTCAGCGTGCAGTAATACCAAACCAAGAGGAAGTTGAAAACTTCATCAGTGACCCTGCGGGAAAAAGAGGGGATCCAATTAAAGTTAGATAAATCCAATCAACTGGGTAATAAATGCTAACTCAGGCATGGGAATGTCTTACCCGTCTCACCTGAGATTTTGGGGGAGCTGAGAACCTCTTTTGGGCTGTAGCTACAGAAGAGAGAGGATAAACAGGCTTCTTCCAGGAAAAAGCCAGGGATACGATTTATAGTGAGTCCTCAACTTATGACCAGCCAGTTCCCAAAGTTTTGAAGGACCTAGCTGGGGGTTCCTACCTTCGATCTAGAATCAAAGTTCCAGTAGTTGCCCCGTCTCCCCCCACCAACAGCCACAAGACCACTCTTTGGGTGCTCGGCAACTGAGCTGCATTTGCAGCTGTTTGCGGCATCCCATGAAGACATGACTGCATTTTATGACAGTTTTACCCAAAACTGGAATTTACTTCCATTTTTTTGGCAAAACTGCCAGTTCAAAACCATTGGCTTGCTTAACAGTTGCAGCATTCACTTAACAACCACGGAGATTTGCTTAATTACTGCCAAAAAAGTTTGTAAAATCGGATCGATTACATGACAAATTGCACTTTGAGCCCCCGCAGTGATCTGAGAATCTCTGGTGCAACCATGTGCAGTTTTGCAGCTTGCTAAGGCGGCAGGTCAGGATTCATGGCTGCAATCAGAAGCATTAAAAATGACAACTGCTTGCCAGCCAACCAAACTGGCATCTTACCGATAATGGAGAACAAACCGGCAGGCAACTGCTCCGAGCAACAGGATGATGGTCAAGTAGAGTTTGAATTTTTCATACTCGTCTTTGTAGGCAAACCTAGGACAAGAGGGGGAGACTTGACGAGAGGCATGCCGTTGCAAAACCAGACTGAGTTGGCATTCTGTGCCCTGTCCTTGCACATTCCCCTTTCCTTGGCCAGAATGTACTGCAGCCTTGATCTGGCAGACCACAATTCCTGGTTTATTCCAACTAGGGTTGATACCTATAGGCTGTTGCGGCCCATCTGGACAGACGAGATATAGCCAACTCAGTCAGCCAGCCTTTTCAATAAGCATCAACCCACAGCTCCCATCATCCTAGCCCATTGTGGCTGGGGAGACAAGGCACTGTAGTCTCTTGTCCAATGGGGCCAGGTCCTTTTGCTTGTAAGCCCTTCCCCATCCCCTAGTCTTTTCCATCTCCATTTCCCCCCACCTCTATACAGAAATAATTTAAAATAGCACAGAATTAACTTACTTGGCCTGGTTACTTAGCAGAGTGACATCAACATTCCCCAACACCAGATTCAAGTACAGACTGAAAGGGGAAGAGAAAAAAGCCGCCTGATCAGACCTGTCCCTGGGACACTTTCCGTGTTCTTTTTCCCAGGTTACCCATCAATTGCTAAGACATTTATCAGTCCAAACAGCTGGTCTTCTCTGGCTTGGCTAAGCAGCTCCCATCTTCTCCTTCAGTCTGAAGCCTTCACACACCTTGGATCACCACTCCCATGTATGGCCATTTGCAGCATCCCACGGTCACATGACTGTGATTTTTGGCAGTGTTTGCCGCTTTCTACTTCTAGTTTCCAACCAAAAAACACCCAGTGGGGAAAAAAATGGACTCGTTTAACCACCACTGTGTTTGTTTAATCTGTGGATTTAACGACTGCTGCGAAAAAGGTAGTAAAACTGGGCACAGCCACGTGATGACCCGCTTAACGATAGTCACCACTTACAACAGTAATTCCAGGCTCAATTCCGGCCACAAGTAGAGGACTATCTGTACTGCAAACCAAGATTGGAGGGCACCGTAGCCCAACACATCCAGAGGCAACCCAGCTGGTATTTGTAATGCCCTTTGATCCACCCCATCTCCAAGCTTTTATTTATTTATTAACTAGATTTATACAGCCACCCATCTCAAACTGAGGTTATGGAAAGCCTCTGTATTTCAGCTCCCTGAATGGAAGATTTCACTTTGTGCTAAAAGGACCCCGGACCCCATGGGAGCCACACCAAGAAGGTTTTGAAAAACAAAGTTGCACGTTCCTCCGTTAATAACAGCCCTCTGCATAACCTCCATCCTCACAGCTCCTGATGGGTCGCAGGGCAACGCCTACCCGTTCTTCTTTGGCAAATAGGCTTCCATGTCAAAGAAAACATTCTGGCAGTCTCGGATCTGGTTGTTTATTTGCAGGATGAGCTCCGTGTCTAAGCTGCCCTGGCACTTGCATCTGGACATTTGGGAGGAACACAAGCACAGGTGCTTAAAAACAGAGTGTGACAGCCAATTACACCAGCGGAAAACAGCAACAGCCTTTGGGTGTTTTTCTTGCAGAGGACAACCCATCACGAGGCAGGAAAACGTGAAAGCTACTCTCCCAAGCCCTAGGTTTTTAGCTTGGAAAGTGAGGTTAAGATTCTAGTCCTCACGATCGCGAGAACGTACCCCATGACCAAGATCTTGGTTTTATGTTTTCCTGCCTGTGATCCTCAACTTTTGCTGGGAGAGATGATAGGAGCCAGGTTTGAATATTTAATATCTTCTCTAATTGAGTTTAGCAGCTGAGGACTTCAGGAAGATGAACTCTTTCCCCACCTAGGACATTCTGGGTTGTCCCATCAACACATTGTCCGTAAATTGTTATATTTTTTAAGCAAAGAGAAAAGGGGGACGACAGACAGGCAGAAGATTAACCGAGGACTTCAAAGAAATTCCAGTGAGCGGTCAGAAGACACGATGAAAACTCCTTGGTATCACAACACATGGACAGACTCAATAGAGTTTCAACTGGGAAACCGTGAGCATCCTAGGCCAAGCTAAGTCCAAAAATGCCTGAGCATTTCTGGAAGCTTGGCATTTAGACAAATCAGCCGTAAACAGTTACGTAGACTTTAACCAGATTTACGTCATTCAAAAGAAATAACCAAAAAGTGAAGAAGAAAACAGAAAGAGCAGAACTTCCTCTCCAGCGGCCAACACCCAAATTAGCAGGAAGGTATTAACACCAGACAGTCAAGCGGGCACAATGCCCTCATCAAGGAATGACCATGGAGAAAACCACACCAGCCAAAATTGGCTGCTGTACATAAACAAACCCCACACTCCCTTGCAATGGTGGTGTTCCCTAGTTGGGTAACGAAATGTCTGCAAGCAAGTCACCAAGCTCAGAGAGCACCAAGGACCCCACTGTTCAATCTAGAAATCTAAACTAGAGATTCACTTTTATTAGAAATGGGAGAAGCCATTACCTTTTAAAGTTATACTGCAATTCATTCAGTCCCTGTTTTTGCTTCCGAATAGCTTTGCTGCAGGCTGTCTGCAAGCTTGTCAGTTCCTCCAGTTTGTGTCTGTAAATTTTGTGGGTCTCCTATAAATAAAACATTTAAAAGATGTGCTGGATTCACAGTCACAGGAAATTGCTTTCAACTTTCCACCTATAGAGCCCAGTTGCAAGATCCTC
>JANHZU010002913.1:431697-442984 GCA_032468055.1 Acrochordus granulatus
AGGATCTGATCGTCCTGAGATGAAGTTGTTTCAAAACTCAAAACACAATGCCGGACAGGGTTGAGAAGAACAATGTATTAAGGAGCTGCCCTGGGAGAAAAGAAAAACAGATCCACCCAGATTTGGGCCAAAGAGAATGTTTTTATAATAAAAAGTACATATTTTTAATTAAATTATTATTAAATTTGCATCCCCTAAAGAAATCAAAGGTGGTACCAAAAGTACTAGGGGCCTTGGGTGCTGTCCCAAAACGAGTGGAGCACCACTTGAACATGATTATTGGCATTGACAAACTCATCATGAGTCAGTTGCAAAAGGCAGCGTTGCTCGCAACACCGGCAGCACCTTTAACGCCAGCAAAGAACGGCATCTGCCCATCCCAGGTCCTTGGGAGGGACTCGGTAGGTGGGCAGAAATGCCAAATCCAGTTGAAATTTAACGTACATTTTAAAAAGTGTGGAGTCTCAACCCTGGTTGTGTTTTATCTTCAGAAGTAAGTTCTGAGGATTTGAATGAGACTTTCTGGTGCTTCTTGGTTCCAGCCACAACCAGCATCTCCTTGCTTCGTTTTGGCCCACAGCAGCTGACGCTGCCAACCGACAAGAGCGCTTTGCAACTGCAGAAAAGAGCATTTTTCTCTCTCCTTTGCAATGAAAGCATTGTTTGCTCTCTCTCCATCGCAGAAAACGAAAACCGCTACGAAGGTTCGTGGAAAGATGGAAAGAAGCATGGCCAAGGAAAATTCATCTACCTGGACACTGGCCAGCTTTTTGAAGGGGTTTGGGTGGCAGATATCCCCAAGTGTGGCACCATGATTGATTTTGGCCAGGATGAAGCTCCGGCGCCCACTCAGTATCCAATCCCCAAGGTAAAGTGCAGCCCGTGGGAACCCAGGTGCTCCGTCCTTTGACTTTTGGTCTCGGGTTAGGGCTCGAGCAGCGTTTCTCAGCCTTGACCACTTTGAACTGCGCTGGCTGGAGAACCCTGGGAGTTGAAGTCCACCCATCTTAAAGATGCCAGGGTTGGGAAATGCTGCGTTACGACCTTTGAGCCCTTGAAGGATTCACTTACTAGATCTGTGATAAAGCAGAAACTCCAACAGAAGAGAATCTCTGGAGCTCGGGGTTCAGTTGGGAGTTCTTGGGAGTCTCTGAGCTTGGCCTTTTTCTTGCAGATGTTTCATTACCTAACTAGGTCACATCTGTGTGTGGGAGGGTAGGGTTTGCTCCTCAGCTTATCATCTTTCATTTAGCAACCATTTGAAGTCAGAAGGCACTTAAAAAAGTGACTTACATCCAGTTCTCACACTTACAACGGTTGTAGCATCCCCATGGTCATGTGATCAACATTTGGGTACTTGGCAGCCAGCATTTATTTATGACAGTGGCAGCATCCCAAATAATCACCATTTACAATCTTCCCAGCTGGCTTCCAACAAGCAAAGTCAATGGGGGAACCTGGATTTGCTTAACCACCACGATTCCCTTAACAGCTGCCGAGGTTCGCTTAACAACTGTAGGAAAACAGTAGTTAAATTGGGTATGACTCACTTAACAACTACTTTGCTTAGCAATGGAAATTCTGGTCCCGGTTGTGGTTGTAAGTTGAGGACTGTTGCTTCTTGTGTTTTTCTTTCCAGATTGAACTGGCAGACCCAGACGGGGTCTTAGAAGAAGCGGTCCTGATGATACAGAATGCCGAAATGTTCACTCCTCAGCCCCAGAAAGAACGAGGGTGACCGCAGTTGTGCGGTGCTTTGCCAGTTGAGGCTGCTTCTTAACAGGAAGGTCTCCCTGATGGATGTCATTCCCTGGAATATATTGAGTCACCCGGCTTATCTTTTGGCCTAATCCTTGGTCCTCCCTTAGGCAGGGTAGATCGGCAACTGAAACGGATGTAGGGATAGGAGACCAATCAGGGATTCTCGCTTGATTTAACTCCAAGAGATCCTCTCTGGATCGTTTATTACAGAAAAGAGGTAACTGAAAAGGCATCAGTGATGCCAATCCAGGCAATTTAATTTGGACCCGGGATTCTTAAGCTCTTCCCTCTGGCTTGTTCTCCACTTTCTAAGAAGTTTGGAAAAGTTGCGCCTGTAACCTTGGAGGAGGACCGAGACATAAATAAGCTCATCCTCGGTGCAAAAACCGAATCCCGTCGGGAAAACTGTCTTGGCCCGTTGGCGTGAAGTCTGCCCAGCCATCCCCACCCTGCGCAGCGCCTGGGATTCCAGCCCATCTGGCTTTTGGCATTCCCAAATTGGGGTTCAGGCGGTTGGGCAAGGGAGCCTTTTCAAACTAGGTCACCCCCAAGGAGGCGCACTGAGCTGAGTTCGGAAGACGGGGGGAAAGTCCAAGCTTGGTGTGGGCTTTGGGATTGGCGTCCGCCGTGATGGAAGATTTCACAATGGGAATTTACCGTTTGCCCATGAAACTCAACTGCCTTTTCTTTAAGAGGTCTTTCCGTCCCACAGCAATGAACGCACTCCTCTTGCTTCTTTGCCCTGTTCTGTCCGGCTTTGGGACTACCAGACTGCAGCTTGAGTCGAAGAGGTTTTGTAAGTGAGCCAATTTAGGTTTCCTTACGGCTAAGGGAAAGGAAGAGAAGGATTATGGACGGTTGACTTAAAATTACCACGTGAAGCCAGGTCGTTCGTTTTGGGTTGGCCTAAGGTCATTATGCTGTCATCAACAAAGCTGGGCAAAAATGGACGGTTAATTTTGTTATTAGCCAGATTATTTTCCCCAACGTCTTGAAATAAAAACAAAAATCACCCCTAGTTTCTTTTTACAAGTATAAAAAGACCACTGCTTAAATCTAACATACATTCCAAGCCAGGATTTCAAGAGCCTTCAAGAAATGTTGTATTTTATTTTTTTAGGACCACCAATCCAAAATGTACCAATATTAGAAAGTCACAGTCTATGAGGGTGCCAAAAAACCGGGATCAAACTCCAGGATGCATCCAGCCAAGGTTTGAAGTTCTGCCTGAATGAAACCTATTATAAACCCCTTACAGCGACGATAAATATTTTGCTTCTTATCCAATTGTTTATCAATTATGAGCCAATTGTTTACAATTAGCAGTTGAGTTGGAAAGCCCCAACACTCTTTCCAGAAAACGGAGGAAAAAACTTACCTACCAGCAGAACACACCACAAAGTAAACTGGGAAAATAATTTCACTTTCCTACTTTGGTTTTGACTCATCTCGGCAATTACTGAGCAAAAGTCCACATGCTTCAACCAAAAAAAAAAAACCAAGCAGTTAAAGAAACATGCTCTCTCCATCCCAGTCAAATCATGTGCGTGGCAGAATCACCTTTTTTATTAACAGCCATTGTTTGCTTTCACAAAATCTAGCATAGTGTTTGTGCGAGGAGGCTGAAAGAACCAACCCAACCCAACTGAATTTTGCAAAGGGACAAAAAAATAATCATCTTTGCCTAAAGCAGCGTTCCTCAACACTTAAGATGAGTGGACTTCAACTCCCAGAAATCCCCAGCTAGCCAACTGTTTAAGCATAACTCGCTGCTTCATGTGGCAGTCTGTTCCACGGGCTAACCGCTTGTACAGCCGGGAAGCTGCTCCTGACATCTACCCTGAACCCCGTCTGGGGCAACACAGAAACTACTCCAGGTGTGATTCTGGCATTGTAGGCTGTCCACCTTGCCGGTAGCCTAACCTGGTCTGCATTAGGTCAGGACTCCTTCGCTTTCTTCAGCCTGGGACCCCCAGATGTGCATCTCCAGTGGTCCACTGCCGCCATCGCACCTGGGCGGAGAAGGTCGGGTCCACGTCAGCAGTGACTTCAGACAGAAGCCTTTTCTCCGAACCAGCAAGAGGTAGTGGCAGACCAACCCCATTTGGGCTGCAGGGTTGATAATTGGAAAGGAGACCGCCAGGCAGAGACGTTAAGGAGGGAATTAAAAACCACCTCGGAAGAAACGTTTTTCTACATTACTGTCCAGAAATGACACGAATTGTCAAATTCAACTTGAAGATGACTTCCTTTCTTAGTTGGAGGGTGAAGGTGAAAGCTGGGCTTTGCTGCAGGCAAAATCCATGCTCCTCATCTGGGCTGCAGGTGCTTTTCTCCCCAGCCACCCCCAAAAATGACTAGTATTTTGACGTTTTTGCCAAGTATAGTAAATTTGGAGGGTCTCTTTCCCTTTTCTAATCCCGGCTCCCAAGATTTTTCTATTGTTACAGCCACCGTGTGGATTAAAGAGTTGATTTTTTAAAAGTTTATAATAACTGGGACATTTAGAGATTTTTTTAAAGTTTTTGAGGATAAGAACAGGTGGACAAAGGTATTTTATAAAGGCAGCAATGACTTCAAAGAACACAATTACTGAGTTAAGCGCACGCACACACAGGAATACAAATGTTTTTTCATATGTGAACACGCCCAGGCATAGCTCTCCAATTCAAACACACCCGCATTCCAGATTTCCAGAGGCTCATAAGGAGTCTCTTCCTGGAGGAAAGACTCTGAAACCTACCATGTTTTGACACTGGAAATCATCGGAATGAAAAATGGAACAAGGAATCACAGAAACCCATTTTAACTCTCCTCTCGATAAACACTTCCAGAATAGAAAAGCCAACCATGCATCAGTCAACAGGACTTAGCATTCCAAAACTGGGTGCTCTTAAAATATATCTTCAAACAAACACAGAGAAGATTAAAGAGCCAGGGCCCTGCTCCTACAAATTAAAACAAAAAGCAAACCAATGTCAATACAATACTTATTTCTAATGTATTCTTCTTGATAAATATACACCCACACTTTTTTTTAAAAAAAAGCTATTAATATGGTTTGAAAGCAGAAAAATCACTTTTTTCCCCTTGTCTACGAGTCAGTCAGTTAATGCAAGCAATTAAAAATATTCTCCTCTGGAGCCCCCTGAATGGTTCAGGAACACCTGAGTTTGGTTTTGCAACCTCCAGCAAGTCAAGACCCAGAAATCTTAGCTAAAATGTACCCAGTTGGGAAAAAAAGGTTAAGTGGATGGCTATAGGGAATCTACAGCTACGGGGAGCCCCGTACAAAACGGCCAAGGAATCTAATGAATGCCATGTTTTTTTAAGGATAAAGCCCCAAAATAGCACGCTCAGACACTGTCACGCAAAGATGCACCCCATTTCCAGAGAAGTCAGTCAGTCTGGGCCTTGAGCAGGGCACAGGGGTCCCTGCTTCGAAAAGACAGCATGGCTGCACACACTTTAAATTGAACCGAACTTATGTGATGAGAGAAAGAAGAGGCTTAGTGATTTCCTCCATTGCATTAAAAACCGTGACTCAGGGCACATGGTTGGCAGAACTCTAAGCCACAGCCAAGCACGTTGCTGCCCTGGACAGCCCTGTTCCTGGGTCAGTTTCCCAGCGCTTTTGATCTCCCTGCCCCAAATCCCACCTCTCAGGATCTCCTCCTCCTCAACCTGTTCTTCTTGCTATATTTTCTCAGGTAGGAAGTGTCTAACCACACCGGCCAGTTGCCAGAATGGAAGCAGCTTGTGACTCTCTTAAGCAGCTGTTTTGGTCCTACGTTCTGTTGAACGAGAAGAGCGTTTGGCTTCTTTACTTCCCGATACGAAATTCCATGTCTCCCCTCTCCTACGGACATTAAGTAAGTCAGGGTCAGGATGAGAGAAGAGCAAAGGAAGGATGACTCCATCTTTATTTTAAAGAGAGGAGAACACCAAACGATTCTCCAGGAAACCCAAGAGTCAACCATGCTGGTCTCTTCTAATTGGAAAGGGAGCAACACTCTCACCACCATCCGAGATCTCTACGTACGCCCAGCTTCAAGTATCCCAGGCTAAAAAAGAAAGGCCAGTAGTAAAACGATTCTGAGATATTCCAGTCGTCATTTAAACCAAGTATGAACTTGATCGAGGCAGCACTAGTCTGAGGAGGGACTTCTGCTCCTAAATCATCAGGAGGCGCACTGAGCGAGCAAGGGACCCATCCTTCACATCTGTTGAGAGGGCAGTCCATTCACTCCACCGAACGTTCTCCTAGATCATCCCCAACTGTCTGTCCTCCAGATGTTAGGGGCTACAACTTCCTGAGGCACTAGCCAGCATGGTTGAGTCCCAAAATATTTCCAGAATGTCTCCGAAGAACATTTCAGGAACATCTGTGGAGAACATCAAGCTACACACCCTACAAGAGAAAGAGGCAACAGATGCCGTGTAGAGATTTTGGATTCCAGACCCTCGTCCTTACTATGAGAATCACAATTGGTGAATATGAACTGGAGGTGAGGTCATCTCCCTCTGCTTGCTGGGACTTCCCTCTTGGCCGGAAACTTTGCAGGCAGTCAAGGCAGGTAATTCTGAGCTCCTTTAGATGACCTGCCAGAAACTTCACTGAAAACGTAAAAGCAAGCCTTATTTGTTAGACTGGCACCTCCCTCTCCTTCCTGAACCCCATCTATCTGCACTGGGCAAGGAGCTTGACACCGGAGCAACCAGAAGGCCAGGCACTATTTTTACATCAACGTCCAACCAAGTACAAGCTCCTATCCTCAGGCGTGCTCTGAACCGTCCTGGGGCTAGAGAGTTTCCTTCAAAGCACGACATCTGCAGTTCCACTGGGGGTGGTAGGGCACTGGAACTGACATAAATGAAAGTTTTTTTTGTTAAAATATAAAACCTACTTTGAGCTGAAGAGCAGCGTAGACAGACAAGGGACCGTCTCCAGCCAAGTCATCCAGAATGCCCCAAACCGCACTCGTCTAAGGCAGGGGCACGGTGGCCTAGTGATTTAAGATGCAGGGCTTGCCGGCCGCGAGGTCAACAGCCCAAACTGGAGACCCAGGCGCAGCACAACGGGGCGAGCGCCTGCTATCTGCCCCAGCTCCTGCCCGCCAAGCCGTTTGAAAGCATGCAAAATGCAAGTAGATAAACAGGTACCCCCTAAATTGGCGGGAAGGTAACAGCACTCTGGGCACCTCGGCATATAGTCACGGCGGCCACAGGACCACGAAAGCGTCTTCGGACAACGCGAGCACTTTGGATGTGAAACGGAGATGAGTCGGACGCGACTGGCAGGGGAAAGCTTTCCCTTCAAGATGGGGAGAACTCTGGGGGCCGTTTGTGAAACTGGCTTGAAACCTTTACCTTTGGCAAGGCGGAGATCCCCAAAGCGGATGGACTTTGGGCTGCTACTGCGAGGCAGCGATGGAAAAAATTACAATAAAATCATTATCATCCGGGGGGGGAGATGCAGAAATGCAAAAGAGCGTTTCCAACAGAAAGGCAGGAATAATTAACAGACGTGGGGGGAGAATGCTCTGCTCGCTCGCTCTCTCTCTCACACACACACACAGAGTTTCATGGGCCTTTCCCGAAAGCGCTTTCTTCAATCTGATTCCCTCCAGAAATGTTGGCTTGCAACTTGCTTGATCTGCAGCCAGGAAAGCTGCACCGATTTGGGGAAAGGTAGGGATTAAGAATTCACCCCGGAGGCAAAAGACCCGTTAGGTAGATCCAGGGTTATTCTTCCTTCTTAAAAGAAACTGGAAGACTGGCAAAAGATGCCCCACATTTTGCAGTAATCAAAACCAGATTCCGATGAAGCCGTGGGAAACTCTTGCTGATTTTTCTCACTTCTCTTAATTGTGGGAGTGGTGGGAAAAATTAAAAGAGGGTGAGAAAGCTCCCCTGGCCTGACTCCTCACTCACTCCCCACAGGCTTGTGAAATGTTTAACAGGCAGGACAGACAGGTCTTTAAGCCTACCTCTGCCTCAATGAGGACTAGAAACGAGCTTTTATTTGCCTTTTAAAAACGAAGAGCTGCTTCTTAGAAGCTAGTTAAGGGCTGCCCTGTAGCTGGAGTGGCTCTGGGTCCCTCTTTCTTGCCCGCTTCGCTTTCAGTTGGATGGTGGGCAAAGCCAAGCTTTGGCGCTAGTCTCTGGATGTCCTCAAGAACTGCTGCATTTGGACTGTGCACAACTCTGGTCCACACCTGTTGTTTGACACACGAGTCCGAGGCTCTAATTCTCACCCACCCACCGCCGATTTTTTCATTTCCTCTGCTGATGAATCGCCATTGCAAAGCAAACCAACCCAGCTGACGGCAAGAGGAGGCAGAGCCAGGAGAAACGCGGGCAACAGACAGGAATTCCAGGTGTTTATACTCCACAATGTAATATGAACAATTCTTTTGCCTTTTATTGATTATGTTTAAAGCCCTAATAAGTCTCTCTCCCTACGCAGAGATTGCAGCTCAGCCAGATTCGGGCCTGGAAAGGTCAGGAGAACCTCAGTGGCTCCTCCGCCTTCGATCTCGCCAACTTGACGGGTGCCCTTCTAGGCAAAATGGTCCCCAGGAGATGGAACGGGATCCCCTCTGTGGTCCAGCTGGTCTTGCAAGCGGGCAAACTCGGCCAGCTCGTTCAGCTCTTGGAACTGGCGATCCGTCTTGTGCGACACCAGCGAGCGGTAGAAGTGGACGGCAAAGATGATGAAGACCAGTCCAAACGGGACCATGATGGTGGTGGAAGTGATGGCTGCAGCCTCGCCAGCGGTGATGGTGACGTTGCCTGCCTGCCTGTCGGCGCCCGTGTTCTTCTTCAGCGGGTGGAATTTGACCCAGCAGAGAAGCACCACCTCAGCCAAGAAGAGCAGAGTGCCAATGACCGTGGAGAAAGCCCAGGCCAGCTCAATGTGGCGGTGCATGCGCTCGTGGGGTGACTCCTTGACCGAGTTGAGATTGTGGACGTTGCTGACGGCCTCGATGTTGGGTAAGATGCAGGTGCTGATCATCAAGGCAAAGAGGTGGACAGCCACCAGCACCGTCGTGCAGGCACTGAAGGCTATCAAGAGTCCCGGTGGGTAGTCATGTTCGGCATCTAGCTGGACTTCCACCATGGCCACCTGGAGTGGAGAAGACAATGAAAAAATTGTTCTCAAACAGCTTTTGAGGCGGGGGAGGGGACATAAACAACGGGGCCTTATTGGCGGTGCCCCCTTTTCTCACAGAACTTTATTGCAATTGACATCAGATGTTCTCCAATCTGAAAGTCCTCCAAGCTGGCCCTAAGGGCAGAGTAGGGAGCCTCCTGACTTCCTTTTAGCAAGGCCTTATTTGGAAGGTTCCTACCCTGAAGGTGCCCTACGGAAGGTATGATTTGGATAAATTTGATTTTCTTATGCAGTATATTTCAGCAGAACGTCATTACACAGTTTCACACGCTTGATCTTAGCCAAAAGGCCGAGAATAGCTACAAAAGTGACCATCTTGTTCAGAAATTCCACACAGAAGGCGACAAAGGGGGGCGACTCATGCTTTGTGCTATGCTGTTGAGCCCGCAGAGACATCTGGAAAGCAGTTGGCAGAAACAAAGTATTAGGATGCTCAGAACAGAGGTCAAATGGAACACTGGGCTGCTAAAGCTAGCATATCAAAAGCTTGAGGAAAGGCATTCTCTCAGTTCATTTACACCACTCACTCATGGTTCAGGCTGAGTAATTACTGTGATTTTTGAACTCCAGAAAAAGTCTCAGTATGAAATCCTGAAATCAAGCTTTTTGAGAAGCCCTAGTTCACTGAAAAACAAGAAAGGAGACTAATCTCATGGTTGCTTAAACGAGTGGAAAATGTGTGGGCAATTCTTTACAAGAATTTCAAATGAATGGTTGTTTTACAGTATTTGTGCCTGGGTATTTATTGCTTTGGTTTTTTACGCCACGGAGGATAAAAGGTAAAAAAGAAAGTTACCCAAATGTGTTGACTACGCAGAAAATCTCAACCTTGATGGAACCCTGCTTGCCTTGGTGTGGAAAGCAAAAAAACAAAACCCCAATATAGATCTGGTTAGCACGCAGCATTCAGAGCAATCCATCAATCAAACTAACTGCTCATGTCCTGTTTTGCATCTCATGCTAAGCCCAGCTTTGTTTAACCCCAGTTAACTGAATCGACCATAGCTTGCAAACGGCAATGGCTAGATTTGCGCAACATGTCAACTCCCAAACCAATATTGCTGGAAAACTCAAGCAAAGGATCCAAAACTAAAGGAAGGAAAAGAAGTTTTCCAATTCTGGATCAAAAGATCAAAATTGGCTCCAGAAAAAAGGGAAGGAAACAGATGGCTTTCAAAAGAAGAAACAGACATTGTTTTTAACTAGAGAACACCAAACCAAGTTTAAAAGCTCATCCTTCACCAAAAGGGGGCGGTTGAAATTTTCATCCCCAAGCTTTGAATTTTCATGTTCCCAAAAACTAAATGAGCAGTCCCCTAAAGACAGGTAACATTCAAGGACCACCAGACACCAAAACTTCTTTTTAGATCACCAATTTTTACCGCCTGGAAATTTTTCAAAATTCTAAAAGGGGGACCCAGAAGAGGTGGAGACTCTTTCAATCAGCCCCTATAAAGCTAGGAAACTTCTTGGTGATGGCCTCCCAAGGTACAGGTCTAACAAAGTCCATTTTTGTCCCCACCCACCCAACGGTGTAGAAGCAGAAGCTTTATTCAAAGAGTTTTCACATGGAACATGGCTTGTTTGCATCTGCTATTTTTTGCCTCTGTTAAGGCTTCCAAACAACAGAGGTTGAAGAAAAAGCCAATTTTCCTTTGTGGGGAAAGAGAAACCTCTGCCAAAAAGCCTAACTCATTTCCTAGTATTATACAATTCCACCCTCCAATTGACACCCTGGAAGCCTCCCTCCCTCTTCCAGCTAAGAAAAGAAAAAATGCTTTCAGATCAATTGAATCTTGGGTGGTAGCCAGCATCATTTTGCTCAGCAACAGCAAGAGAATCGGCTGTGACGCATTCACCGAAGCTCACTTCTCCAGAAATTGAGAACACCATCTTCCAATCTGGCCTGAAGAAGTACAAAGGGAATTAGAACCTGCCTAAAACCAAAAATTAGCCTTGCCAAGAAAAAAAACACTTCTGGCTTTTATCCCACTGGCAATAAAAAGCATTTTCCCAGTTTCTATCTGTTTTGCAGAGGAACCGAGACAGAACAAATAGATTACAATTCAGGCAAATACAAAGAGATTGGTTTTCCTCCCAGATAGAAAAACCCTTTAAAAAAATAATAAAAATGCCCTATCAGTTCCATACAAATATACTAAATACTACCTGGCCCATTAGGGGGGTATCCAGTGCAGAGATTGCTTCTGAATCCGGCAAGTTCAAGTTTTTACTTGAAAGAACAAACTTGGAAGCTTTTACTAATTAAGGTTGGACTCCAGCAATCAGTGCAAAGCGAGCGGTAATTTTTCAAGGATTTCTCTAGAAAAATTGGCCAGAGATTTTTAC
>JANHZU010002914.1:37123-47541 GCA_032468055.1 Acrochordus granulatus
AATACAAATTAATGCGTCTAATGCTGAGGTATTGTAGTTCTGAATAATTCTGAGTAATGAGTATTTTTCTGTTAGATTTGTCTGTAGTTTGCAAAATCATGTATCTTCCCCATCTCATAAACTGACATGATGATAACCAGACCCCAATTTTCCGGAATGCAAACTGTTTACAATGTATGTAAACAGAGAGATCAAGACAGGAGCCCACCAATTCTTTTTATTATGGGGTGGGGGTTAGGCTTTCACCCTCCAATTTGATCCATTAAAACTTTAATTGCCACATCTGAGACTGGGAGGCATTTCCACCATATCAACCAGAAAAAGCATGGGGTATCTAAAGAGAAACCCTCATATACCTTCTTGAAGAATATCATTGATCTACTGATCTATTGATTAATCCATAAATTAATCAATATTAATGGATTAACATCCACAGATAATGCTGTAGTATGGTTTTCAGCATTTTCTGATTGTGGGTCAGCTTTCAGCTGGTTTTGAAAGGCTATAGAATGGAAATTATAGTGGTGTGGATGTATCCCAAGTGATGTCTCACCACCAGATTTGCGGGCAAATAATACACTATGGAAGAAAAAGACATACCTGTAAAAGCAACGGGAAGCTGGAAAAGTCAAATTCCACTTATCTTGGTGCTTCTTTACTATGGAAATTGATGCAAATAATATTTTACTTGCTTTAATGTTATGCATGTAGATTGTTTTATAATAACAGGAATCCTGAATGTACTGAAGAATTTATACATGGAATATTGTACATATATAAGAGAGAGGGAAAGAATGACTCCATTCCCATCAGTGTACAAACACTAGGGATATGACAAGCTGGTTTGATTTTCTTTCCTTCTTCCTTTTCTAGTCATTCATCTTCAGTGGTGCCAACCTTGAAAGGAGAGCATAGTTTATCTCTCAAATCAGATGGCATTGCCAAAGTATTAGCTGGAAATAATTATGCATGGCAGAAACGACTGTGTGCGATAATGCCAAATTGCTTGTCTGCATAAGTTAAAACCATTTCACTCATTCATCTTTGTTCTTTACTTTGCATCTAATGTTCTAATTTATGAGGTTAAGGACCTGATTACTGTATATTGGAATAAGAAAAAAGAATGCAATAACGCAGAGTTGTAAAGTTTACTATTTTAATGTAGTGCATATCTAATCAAATAAAATCTTCTTCTGTGATGGGTCTGTCTTATAACTGAATAAACTAATAATTTTCTTATTAATGCTTTCTTCCTCCAGTTTTGCATTATATGTTACCTGCATACTAATACACCTGAAAGCAAGTTTAGCGAAAGCGATATCACCTCTTCAGTGTTGTAAGCAAACTGCACAATTGAGGAAGGCCAGAAAATATATTGTATATTATTTTCTAAGATGAACAGATAAAAAAAGAGGTTAAGCCAGTGTCACACAGTAGATTTGAAAAGTCTATTTGTGAGAAAGCAAACAGCATCAGGTAGTTTTTCTTAAAAAATGACTGGAATATTCTTACTGAGTTGAGTCTTAATATAGCTTGAAGGTAAACGTTTCCCTTTTCAGTCATGTCTGACTCTCGGGGCGATGCTCATCTCTGTTTCATAGCTGAAGAGCCAGCCTTGCCCAAAGACACTTCTGTGGTCATGTGACCGGCCTGACTATATGCCAAGGCATATGGAATGCTGTTACCTTCCCACCAATTTAGGCAGTACCTATTTATCTACTTGCATTTTGCATGCTTATAAGCTACTAGGTTGGCAGGAGCTGGGGCAAATAATGGGAGCTCACCCCATTACACAGCATGTGGGTCTCAAACTCGGGTTGCTGTCCTTCCAACTTACAAGCCCAGCGTCTTAATTGCTCGGCCATTACGCCCTTTCATAGCTTTGATAGAATCAGGTAAATTTTCCCCCCAAAAATAACAGTCTCATTAAGCATGCATGAAGCCTAATGTTTGTTGCCATACTAATGATTTGACAAATATCTATCTAATCAGTTGCTAATGAAAACAAACCTTGGATATTTATCTCATGGATTCTTTAAATACTATTAGTGTTTTCTAATGGGTTTATTGCCAGGATATAAAATGGTGTTATAGTGGCAGACCTAACTAATCTTGGCTGATCTAAAAAAATGTTAAACAGATTTGGACCATTTAATTAATATTTGGAAAGAAAACTAGGCTAAACTGGGAAGTAAAAACAAACAAAAAACCAATTCCCAAAGAAGGCAATCATTTCTATTTTTTTTAAAGTATGGAGGCACCTGGAGGCAAGATAAGTTGAAGGTAGTTCACTACAAAGTTTAATTATTACAATGGATTTGTATAGTTTTGGATACCAATATAATGATAGTTATATCATAAAGCACCCCAGAAATAAAAAGAGAAGGAGGACTGAATGGATGTAGTGAGCAGTTGAATCTGAGTTCTGTTTATGTCATAGACACCTAAGTTTTGTTTCTTATTTTAGATAAAAGATCAGACTCTTAGCTGGAATATCTTGTTTCAATAAGAGCCTGTTTTGAGCACACCTCCTTAGCGACCAAATGTGAAAAGGGAGTATGTAATGGTATAAATCTTTTGAAAGTTTTTTTCCCCGAAAGATCAGAAAGTCTTTAGCATAATATTGATGCAACTTGATAGAATATTTCTCAAGAGAATACTAAACAGAATATATTTATTCTATAACCATTTTTAAAATACCTATCACATACTATTTCACTTCTCCAAGACAAAAAACCCAGAGTAAGTTTTTTATTGAGAAGTCTACCAAGATGGAAACAAAAGATCTATAGAAACAAAGCCATATGAAAAAAAATGATGCTGGTATGTTTAACTGAAGAAGGGATGTCTGAGGGTGCTAAAATATGTGAAGGGGAGATAATATATATATTTTCTTTTGCACCAAAAGGCAAAATTAGAAATGGAAGCTTAACATTTAAAAGGTAGAGTCAGGCTGGACTTCAGTAAGAACGTCCTGATTATACAAGCTATCAGACAGTGAAACAGGCTGTCACGTGCAGTCTTGAGTTCTTGTTCACCAGATTTTCAGACTACGTGGTCATTGTCAGGGACTCTTTTGAATCTATCTTCCTTTTATTGATGCAAATAGGAGTTAACCTGCAGACTCACACGTATTGATTTGATTATTACAGAAGTTTCCTTGAAGGATCATAAAACTGAAAAATGATAGTCTTAATTAAGTACCTAAATGTCAGATTTTTTTAAAAAATGCAATTTGATGTTAAACCTCATGTGAAAATGAAGGCATGATTTGGATCAATAGGACTGCCAAGAAATACATTCCAGGTCAAGACATTAGTTGGCCCAATATGTCATACAGTAACCCAACTTGAATATTGCATAAAAACTGATGTTACCTTAGTCGTATTTTATGGATTATTTCTTTAACTAGGATAGATTACTTCTATGCTCAAGTACCTTCTGCAGATAGTTCAGTTGACTTGTTCATATATCACATCAGAGAGAAATATAAAAGGAGCCTCCTAGAAACATATCTCTCCAACTGTTGTGCTGAATTTAATGAACACCACCAGGCTTTCTGGAGTATTACAAGTACCTTCACATACAGGGACTGGTCAGATGGCTTTGTCTCCTTCTGTGGATGTGAAAAGAACTTACAGACATTTCCATGTGCCATTCATCTTTAAGACATCTTATGTGGAGACAGCAAGATGAAGATAAGAAGCAGTAATGGTGCTCTAGTCCTGTGTTTATGAAAATAGGTATTATAAATGGAACAGCTCTCCTCTAGCATCAGAATGAGACTCTTCCTCAGTTCTGTAATGACTGTGAAGGAGAAGATAGAAATTCAGAAAGGAAAAATGTTTTCTAAGCTGAAAATCATTGATTTGGTAAAGCCATCAAAAGTGTCTTAAACTGAGTGTCTCTGAGGGAAACAAGATAAGGAAAGCAAGCAGAGCCTGGCTCCTGGAATTCTTGCCTCTCTAATGATAATTCTGCTCTGAATAATGTGATCAGGAAGGAGGTGGCCTCAGAATTAATTGAGAAGCTGGAAATATTCTCAGCCATTGGCAAATGCTGAGTATTGTGCCATTATGATGCAAATGTATGTTTTGTAAGTGTTTATTATAATATCACATGGCTCCTCCTACCCTCTCCCTTAACACTGCCCTCCATAGCCATTTTGGCTTAGCTTGGGAGCAGGAGAGGCTAGCATTTGCCCATGAAATGCTTGAAGGGTCTTTTGAGTGTTATGAAGGATCCTTATAAATCCAGGTGATGCATGGTGATGCGTGGGGAATTTTTTCTTGGATTTTTTTTTGTCTACAGCCCTTGCTGGATTTGGCCTGTTTCTTAACTCTACTTTTCATTTGCCAGTTTCTTCCTCTATACCAAATTTGGTTTAACACTGCCCTGTTTCTAGAGTTATCCCGCTGATAGATGAACAAATAGACTATGTCCTACATCCCCAATATAATTTCTTTCTAACTTTCTTTTGGGGTGGAAGACAAGAGAAAAAGTCACAATCAGCTTTGTAAACATAACTTTGAAGTAAATTACATAGTCTGGTTATATGTTTCAAAAAGCTCACATATTGTTTATTTACTATAAGGCTAAGATTGTTGGATTCTTGAAAAGGACTGCACATTAAGTTCTCATATGTATTCATCTAATTCAATAACTTAAGAACTCATGTATTTTTAGAGAAAAATTGCTGATAGCCATTGAATGATAACTTTCTGATCACTACAATCATTCTTCTCCATACTTGTTGGAGAGCAATCATGCTGCCAGGGAGAAGGATTCAAGCGCAGAATTAGACTCACTGCGCAGTCCCAAAAGGACTAGGATTGAATTCCTCTGAATTCCTCAGAGCCTTATTTATTAGTTTCAAGGGAGAACTGCCAGTCTGGGGTGATTCCTGTGAAATAAGCAGAGAACAATAAAGTAGTTCATTTGAACTCTACATGTGTGGGTCCAGTTGTTCATGCTTGACAATACCATACTATCAATTCAGGAGAAGCAAGGAGTGAAAAACAGTGAAAGCGGTATTGTGCCATTATGATGCAAATATATGTTTTGTAAGTGTTTATTATAATAGCACATGGCTCCTCCTACCCTCTCCCTTAGCACTGCCCTCTATAGCCATTTTGGCTTAGCTTGGGAGAAGGAGAGGCTAGCATTTGCCCATGAAATGCTTGAAGGGTCCTTTGAGTGTTATGAAGGATCCTTATAAATCCAAGTTTATCATTCTTTTAAAATAATAGAAGATCTATCTTGTAACCTTTTATAGAATATGAATGAATAAATGAATGCTAAATATACATATCATTGAGATTACTTAGGGGCTAATCTGCATCCTCAGAGTCACCTGAATCAAAATGCAAACAAGATAGCTTCTCACTCTGTCTGGTATAATATATCTTTCTATTCCCCTTTGGGATAACCATGACCTGGATAATGGAACATTTCCATTGATATTTAGTCCATTACTTGTACACTAAACCAATATTGCTTAATGGTTATAGCAGTGAAACAGCTTGCAAATAGATAATTTCTAAAGAACCTTTCCTTAAATTGATGGAGATGCCCAGAAGTATTAGACTCCAGTTCTGCTGATTTCTAACCAAGTTCAAAAAGTTGTTCTAAAGCTTCATAGAGGACCATTCCATTGAGTTTCAACTCCGTCTTTATAAAACAGTCAATATTTGTATTAACTATCTTGTGTGTGTGCATAAATGTACGGATTTCAAACTGGAGCTTTTCTTTGATTTTCCTGCTGTCACTAGTTCTGCCAAGTTCCCTAGTGAATGTGAATTAATGTGAATGGGAATGAATCACTTTCATTCTGATTAGAGTAAGAATATGCTTGTTTATTGTTTTAATCCAACTGATAAGGCCACCCACTCCCAAGCAATTCTGGGCTGTTACCATCATTAAAAACAGCAAAAAATACAAATCATTCAAATTCAGAAAAAAATGATATCATAAAAAGAATATACAGATTCTCAGTGACTCAGTTCTGTTAGATTGCATAAACAATATTTTTATTTATGAATTAGTGTACTATTTAGAATAAGATGATCTGAGAACAGTTACATTAGGAAGAACAATCTGGAAAAGAACAGTGGAAATGTCTGCACTATATGTACACTTTGCAAGTTGAAATTATGCAGAGAAAAAGCCCTTTCAGGCTTAAAAATAATCATACCAAATAGATTGGTGAAATAATGGCCAAGAAAGAGGAAGCATAGAAATAAACTGTATTCTAGAAATTGGACTGTAGCCTCAGGATGGGGGAGAGCTGCAAACATTCAGAAATGGCCCCCAGCAATGTTTGCAGCCAAAATCAAGCTACACAAAAATGGCAGTAGCACTAATTGGCAGTGACTTGAAGTTGGGGATAGTTTTAACCAATGTCTGATTGGAAGGAGAAGATGTCAAATGGATAGTACCAATTTTTTTCAGAAAGGTTAAAGTTCATTCCCCCAGCCAATTTGTGCATGTGCTCTGTGCTTTGTCCCCAGATAAAACATGGAGCCTTTGGAAAATGTAATAAGACCCTAGGAGGATAGCCCATTAAAACAGAAAAGTTGAAATCACTTGCGATGAACCAAAAGGACTGATGGGTAAAAAAAGCAATCCAAGTATTGAAATGATAGCCAGGATTTTTTATTTCTATTCTGTATTGACTCTGATCCAGTCAAGCTCCTGACCTCACCAAACCAAAAGGAACATCTCATCTCTTCCTGCTATCTGATGGTCAAATGTAAGCTTAAGCTTACTTAAATAGACAAGGGCATCTACAGGAGAAGAGGGTAAAAAGGTCACAATAGTAGCCTTACCCACTTGACCTAAGCACCATCCCCTTCCAATGTGTGTTGTGCATGACTTTTTACCTCCTCTTTGTAAACAGAGAGACAGCCTCTGCTGAAACTGTCAGCAGGTATCTACAGAAGGGCCATAGCTACTTAGCTACATAGCTGAGCATTTGCCTCTCTGGTGACCAGAGAGGCAAATCCTGATCAGCCACATTCCATGTCAGAAACTAGAGTGGCTGGTATTTCAATCACACAGAGAAGAAATAAATTCTTCTGAGTTTGAAAAGGTGGAAGTGTGTGGCTACCGATTAGGGCTGTGCAAAGCTTCAGAAAAGGAAAGTATATATATATATAGAGAGAGAGAGAATATATAGAAGTACAATATATATATATATATTATATACAGTATATATAGAAGTATAAAAGTTAAAGGACTTCAAAGTTCAAAAGTAGAAGAAAAGAAAAAAGGAAGTGTGTGTGTATGTGTGTACTTTTCCTTTTTTCTTCTACTTTTGAACTTTGAAGTTCTTTAACTTTCCTTGAATTTGTTTGTTTGAATATATACATTGTTAAATTATGTGTTTAAACACTCACTCACAGGTATAATACTATGGAAGTTTTAATTTTAAATATAGTTCAAGATTGAAACCACTGTCCTATAACTAATACTTTGATATGAAGTACAGTGCTGTTTTTAATTTTATGGATAAAACTATGGATGAAAAGTTATCTTTGACTTATAATATTGAAGTCCTTAAATGGTAATTAATGATAGACTACTTTAAGCTTTTCAAATCTTAGAATATTACTCATTTTAACCATATTATATCAACAATTGCTGCAATGAAATCTGGATTGAAATAATACAATTGTTGTAAGGATGTTTCCAAGGATTCTTATCCAAGCTGGGCCAAAATAACGATGTGAGGCAGCTGCTTGTAGAGGAGGAAAGGTGCTTTATTTGTCAGCAAAATAGATACAGCTTTCGAACGTTGGCCAACAACAAGTGAGGAAGGTCAGAGATTTTATAGGAAAAGAGCCCCTTGTCAGAAGGAATGTACAGTACGTAAGAAGCCCTGAAAGGGGGGGGTGACCTGGGTTCTGATTGTGTTATTTTCTTTAATTCTTGATCAGATTATGGGGGGTCTCCCATATCCTTGAGGGAATTTTGACTTGGCATGATTGGATTTTTGTTCCTTTGTCTGAAATTGCTGGCTTTCTTTCAGGAAAATTGGCTTTTGTTGGTTGTCAATGAAGTATCAAGCTCCAGGCTGTATCAAGCTTCAGTTCTAAATGGATACATTGTATCCCTTCTTGTTGCTGTGATTCTCTTTGAGTAATTTGTCTTTATAATTAAAGTAATTTTGTCTAGAGGGGACCATCTGCCTTAGGGTCTATTTGAGGTGTCCCTCAGTATTATGGGGTTTCTGGGTGCATTTGGCCATTTTCAGCCAAGTGTCATTTAGAATAGAAAAATGCTTTTGGAATTGGTGGAGGTGCTGAACCATCTAGTGATCATGGAGCTGTGTGGAGACAAGGCAGAGGGTGAATCAGGTGGGAAGAGGATTGGGTGTCTCCTAAACCCCCCTAGTTTCCCCATATAATATGTCAAGATTTATAACACTACAATAAAATAAAAAAGGAGGACTTTGTTTCAACACTACCTTGAGTAAAGCGTGCTGCCTAGACCACTTCACAAAGCAACATGAGTACTTCTGAAGAGCCAAGCCAAATCCAAGAATGGCATCTAAAGAGGGCAGAGAAAAAAATAGGCCACATGTCTCCTCAAAGAGGGAAGATGGCAATTTCTTAATCAAACCTTCCAGTGACATGGCTATATAAGAGCAATCTCGATACTTCGTCCCCTTGCTGGAAATGGTTTAAAGTCCTTCTTGCATGTTGTTCTGGATTTGGGCCCCTGGCTTGACTGTTAGACCAGCTTACAAAACTCTCTGGCTCTAGCCATTTTGACTGCTTTGGATGACCTTATTATTATTTTCCTCTGCCTCTGAATTCCTTCTGCCATTGGGTTGTGCTCTGCTCAGATTACAATACAAACAAAACTCCTTGAATTATCCAAGCTTTAGAGCTCTCTAATCACTTGCCTTGTCACCAGCTATTGTCAGATTTATAACGTGATAATAAAGGCCGTTGAAATTGTAAATTGTCTTGTTTTTTGTTTTCATCAGCTTGCATACAACGAACTCTTATTTCTGTGCTCCCATTTTTATGTACTCATTTCTGCTATGGATGGTGTATTGATCAATTCATAAGGTTCTGGATTTGTGCAAGTGAGATTTTGGCAGTGTTGATGTCTGGTGGAAGCCATAATGATTTTACATGCCTTATGGTGTCATTGCATAAATGACACAAATTCTATAATTTGCATCAGTCATGTGCATTAGACATCACTGACTCCTTTAATGTTTCCTTGGAAAACCTCATCTGAAGATGTGTGTGTCTGGAAATAACGATTGTGTAGAACTGACACCCATGAATTTTCTCTCTATCTTTCCCTCAGTATTGGAAGAAATAACTCCACACACATCACACATATTCTTCATGTTGACTGGTATATTATGAAAGTTCAGTAATTTTATTTTCATCTTAGATTACAATTAATTTCATTAGCGAAAGCCCATTTCATGTTGACTCACTGAAAGTGAATGTAGTGTATGTTTTATTAAATTAACCGTTGCTTTTGTGTTTCGTTGTAGGCATTTTGCCTGATTTATCTGGAATGGACTTTATTCAGTACACTGTTGAGTTCTTTAAAAACCTGCACAATTCATGGAAAGCTAAACGATTGATTTAAAATATATACAATTGTAGCTGGTGAAAACCTAGATCTTGAAATATATATGTCTGGTTCAGGCTCTTTTCGCAGCATGCACTGTAGCTTACATTCCCTACTACAAACTAACTGAAATGAAGGAAGGAAATTATCTGAGAATTGCTATTGAACCAGAATGTTGGTCCTGTAGCTGATCATGCCTGGAAGTTTTGTGCTGCTTTTACATTCTTTACAAAGTTCCTCACTCTCAATTATTATGTATTGTTTTGTCATCAAGATAGAAAGCAAAATTTAAAAAGGAAAGGAAAGAAATTGGCCACATAGTGGTAAAACAAAAAGCACTGTAATTATATTCTCACAATGGCGTATTCCTGGCCTTGGAATAAACTTTTCCAAGGTCAGTGCTAGCAAATGCTCCCTCAAAATCCCTGAGTGTTTATCGGACATGAAATGTTTTCCTTCTGAATCAGTTTACTTAAGTGTTTGTTTGTTCCTTAGATTTATATGCCGCTGAACTCAAGCGACTCTCCGCAGCTGACAATAAAACAATAATAAAACCAATATAATGCTTTAAAAACCTTTAAAAGCAAAAAAAAAGTTTGCATCATTTTCAGCACATTTTCTTGAAAATGCTCATCTTACATACGTACACATAGCGCGTGCTTTATTCTTTATTTTAAGAATAATCTCAAAATATGGTCAACGATATAGTCAACTTCCATAAGAGAACAAAGTACTTTGGGAGGATTGTTTTGGCATCAAACACAATTTTTGACAAATGCTTTACATTGATTTTGTACAGGTAATCCTTGTTTAGTGAC
>JANHZU010002914.1:73063-86076 GCA_032468055.1 Acrochordus granulatus
GTGCACAAGGATAGGTGTGTTCTGTAAAACAGATATTATTATATCTTCCCTGTAGAGGGCAAGATATTGAAATAGGTTCCAATTACTGAATTTCTTAGAATAAAGTTCTGTAGATAAGCCACAACAAAACATTTTCAGGTACTGTTGTATATCCATTGGAAAACCTGTGATACGGACAAGCAGATTCTAAGACTGTAGCTCTTTCTCTTCCCCACATGAATGAAATGAGCCAGAAGCCAACCTTTTTTGGCCAGGAAAGACAGTTTCCACGTGTCTCTTGTTTTAGTAACCAACTGATCTGATATCAATATTTATTTATGAACATCTGAGAACTGACTTTCCCATCAGTTATATTACTTCCATTGATAAGTGAAAGGAAAAAAGTGAAGGAATAATGTGGATCAGACAGCCTTTCTAATAGATAGTTCCTTCAAATGATTTAAAAATATAGCGTATCCTCAACTAATGAAGGTTGTTTCTTTCTCCATTAGATTTTTTGGGGTAGTCTTTCATTTATATAGACAACCATGGAAATGGCCTTGAGGGAAATATTCATCACTTGTTCCATAAACAAAAAGGGCAGAAGGATTCCTTGAGCCTTGGGGAAAGAGGTAATATTAGGAAGAGGGCCCCTGACTGCCGAAAGGTATGGTGGGGGAGAGGAAAAATACAATCTAATATTCAGTGTTAATGCATCCTCATCTCAATAAAGCTTAGTTCTAGTCTTCTTGTGGAATCAGTTTTCTGACCTGGACAACTCCAAAGGAGTGACATTTGAAGAGAATCAAACACAAACACAAAACTTGTCATGTTATTTATTATATAATTGAATGTATATGCATTGTCTGTATGCATGTGCCATACATAACTTAGTTTTGAAATATGAAATACGTATACTCACTCAACAGATACCGTAGTAATTCCAGGTTTTAGCAACAGCTCAGTTAAATGAAACAAATGTTTGAAAAACAAAACATACTTTTATGGCTAAATGTTGCATAATACACTAGACACATCTGGTAAAATAAAAAGCTCTCTTCAAGTGCTATCATATTTCAGTGGAAGTTGTTTATAACACAATCAGATGATCTCATTTCTCACAAGTACTAATATAATCCAAGTCAAAACAACAATGAAAAAATGTAAACTGCAGCTCAGGGATGAAATGCTTCTTGATAAATCATTATTTTCAAATCTTTAACTGCCACCAACAGCATCAATATGTAATAATTTCATGGGAAAGCAAAATACTCTAACATAACAGAAGAGGTGCAAAGAACAGAGAAAAAGTTCAGACAACAAAAATCTCCAGAATGCATAATTCTGAACTGTCAACAGGAATATGCATAAAGGTGACTGAATCTTAAAATGAATTGGATTGGTTCAAAAAGAACTGGGAGCCATCAATATTTTTACCTATCAAACCTGAGTGTGAACCCTCCTCTTGGTTCAGAATTTGGAGGAACACAGAGACAAAGGACATTTTGTTAGCAGCTCCACATTTTCCTGATCCCATGATGTTCATGGCATGTTCAATTTTACAACAGACCAGCTATTGTGCAGATTATTGTGTCTGTGTTTGACATTACATTTAGCTTCAAATAGCACTGCCTTTCTAAGCAGTGTTGTGCCAAAGATACTGTTGCATTTTCATCATTCCCATTCAATTTGTGCTTGATAAGAAATTATGGTTTTGCTTTATTTTGAATAGAAAAACTAAAAAAAAAAAAAAGTATAACTGTACCTATCCTGCCCTCCATGGGGGATCTATATGTTGAGAGGATCAAGAAAAGGGTGGAGAAGATATCTGCAGACCATCTCACCTTGGACATAATTTGTTTGAATATCTTCCCTCTGGACGGCGCTGTACAAAAACAACCAGAGACAGCAACAGTTTTTCCCCCATGCCATTATTCAGCTGAATACTTGACTCATGCTATATGACAAGACACAAAGTGCAAAGAATCCTAAATTAACCAAGAAGTACTGTCTAAGATGTATACATACTTATCAATAGATCATGATTCTAATTCTAAACTTTACTGTATTCCTTTTTACTGGCTGCATTCTTTGGATGCACACTTCACTGTTGAATACATAATTTCATTTGTTTGTTTATGTTATTATTTTATTTACTGTTACCTTGAAAATATACTGAGAGGTGCTGTACTGGAGTCAAATTATTTGCGTGTCCAACTATGTTTGGCCAATAAAATATCTGAATCTGAAAAACTATAGCAAACATCTTAGGATGAATAAGAACTAACTCTTACCTTAATTGCAAGGTGATTGAGGAATGTCAATGACTATCTTGTCTTTGATCTTTTGGGGGGTTTAAAATCTTGTATGCAGCCTGTTCTTTAATCAAATTTCAAGGGAGGCCAGTATAGGAATAGGCCTATTCCTCTCATGGGCCTTCTTAAAATTAGAAATAATGGGCAACAAGGATGACTGTAGACTGATTAAAAGGTGGGTAACATGAAGAAATGAAAGAAAAGCTAGCAACATCTCAGCTACCATCAAGAAAAACAAGCTAAAAAATACCTTGAAAAAAAGATTATTATCAACCATACACGAAGGGGGAAAAAGCCATTGGAAACTTCTTTTGCATGGAAAGAAAACTTTCAAAAAATTAGAAAACAGATTTCAAGAAAGGGCTTGTAACATTCATAGTTAGCAGTTAGAACTTTGTTCTTTTTCCTTTGATCATCAGAAAAGATAGCTCTGATTTAAGAACTAATGTTTTTGCCAGCTAAAATCCTAGGACTGTTGTGGGTGTACATATCAACTGTTTCTAAGTTGTTGGAAGCAGGCTGTTATAAAGAACTTCCAAGAAACAATAAAATTGATACTTTATGTAATTACAAAAAAAAGATAAAGATTTTAGCTTATATATTTTTAATGTCTTGTAATTATTATATGTCCCCATATAAATGCTCTTTATTTTCCTTTTGCTTTGAGGATATCTAATCTACTTTGATAAGAATATCCTTTATAGCTGTAAAGTCAAAGTAAACTTATGTAAGTTTTTATATATGTATTTTGTTTCTTCTACCTCCCATCTTTTTAATGTCATATCCTCACCCTTGTTGAAATGTGGTAAGATCCAGGAAGACAAATTTATCTTGAATAAATGTTAGGAACAAAATGCATGGACACAGGACAGATTTTTATCTTGCTTCAAAGCAACATGGGAGGATGAAATTCTATACATTTTCATAAAATAAAAAGAAGTTTAGAAATTAACACATTGTCAAGGAATATTTGAGACATTTGGAATATGACCATGTTAAGTGCCATTAAGTAGACTTGATGTTTGTGGTTTGATCCCATAAATTTGAATGCCACTGATGTATTAGCAGTATCTCATGTCTAAAATGTTAGTATCATATTTGTATATACAGATGCACGGTATTTTATAAATATATTTAGAATTTATCCGATTAACTGAGAACAACTTTTTAAGAACTCCTCTTTAAGATAACACAACACTTTCCCAAAACAGAGCTATATCAACACTAAGTCCCCTAATGCCACAACAGACCAGCAGCCATTTTTGGACAGTCAGAAAATATTGCTTTGTGTTCACCCAGCTCTCATTGCAAATAAGCAATAAAATAATAAGTACTAAAACAGGAATAGAGAAAGGAAGAAAAATAATTATATCATCTTAATTCATAAAATTTCATCAACCTTACAATCAACCACAATCTATCCTCTTTAAATGTTCTATTCTCTTCTGGATAATGTTTGCTATGAAAGAGATGCTCCTTCTTAGTATATAGATTTATTAATTATTTATTTATTGGACTTCTTTGCCCCCATCTTTGCCCCATGACTCTGGGCAGCTTACAATAAAATTAGATAAAAATATATACATCCTGTCAATAAAAAGATAAAAATAATGATAAGAAGGATACCCAGTTTGATAGAGGGCAAATATGGCAGTGGAGTTGTCAGTCTAAAAGCCACCTCCCAGATGGCGTGCTATTACTTGCAAATAACATGACAATGTGTTCTGACGGACCCACTGTTTCTTAGATTTAGAAAAGGACCTAAGCAGTGACCTCTTGCTGAAGAGTACTGCTGGCAGTCAAAGGTACTTACTGTTAATCTATGCCCTCCTGAAGGAATCACAGCAGGTGAAAACTCTTAGATGACCTTGGCTGATCCCACAAAAACTCAGAAGGGTCATCTCTTGATAGCACTTAATTGAGAGACAAGTAGGCAATCCCACAGTTATAGCTATCACAATTTTCCGAGAAGGCAATGGTAAGCCAATTTCTATATTGTGCACAAGAAAACGATACCAGTGTGTTCAGATAGTCACCAGGAATGATGCTCAGCTCAAAGCAGTCTCTACTACTGGTACAAAATCTTCAACCTCTGTAAAACGTAGCTATCCTGCTGATGTCAGCATGCAAAGTCTGTACCAAATTCCATTGTTTTTATTGGAAGAGGAAGAGGAACATTGTGTTTCTTTGCTTTACTTTGTAGTTCAAAGTAATTGCAAAAGACAAGCTCCATCCTGTGCAACAGTTTACATCTCTGTGCCTACATCCACAGCATGTTGCTATTTTCTATCACCACATAGTCAAATCTCCTATGCCTTTAAAAACTATGTTTAAAGATGCAACACTGTGTTCAAGTTTGAGAATAAAGTTCTCTGTAAAAGGCCAGATTGGCAGCCTGGAAGACTGGGTATTTGCATGTATATTATAGCAAACAACAATCACATGAGAATCCCTAATGTTTTGTCAGTGTGATTTCACTCTGTGTTGTTTTGGAAGACTGTGGCAAAGGGAGAATGGCATTAAACCAAATCAATTGCCTCTTCAATCTGCACAAAAGAATGCGGGTTTATAAACTGGAAAAAGGAATTGCTCAGTAATCAAGTGTTGAACTCTGTACAACTATTCTAGAAAATGAATCACTCAGACATGGAAGCATGCTGGCATTTGTGACAGCCTCATTATTTAGTTTTGGCTTGCTGTAGGATGCAGGTATGATATCTACCGTTCGTTCAATGGAACGCTTACCAGTCACCTTGATTCCTATGTATTTATTAGCAACTATTAATAGTAAAATGAGGGTATTCAGCTTCTTCATTTGAATAACCTGGAGACTGTATAAAATATCTGAAAAACGGGGGAGATGAGGTTTCCAAAGTCCAAATCCTTGATTGATTTGATCAACATATAAGAAAAACACTGTGGCCACACATTATTCAAATGTATTTAATTATGGTGATGACCTGCAAGACATAATATTATCTTTGTTGATCCTGTTCCTCAAAATAATGTAAGGTTTTCATTCCCTCAGCTTCCTGGCTGTGTGGGTTAGGAATTATGGGAAGTACATACCAACTACTTGTAACTTAACATGTTCTGAACAAAAAGGGTTTTTCAAAGCCTAGAAATAGCAAAACAAAAAAATCTTAGGATATGAAAAAATAGAATTCTAAAGGATAAGATTTTAGAGTTGTGTTATCTAACAATTTTTGAGAAAATGATATATTCTATCAATGAGAAAATGTCACATTACTTCCCTTTTTGCAAACCAAATTCCCAAGTGTTCATCAAATAATTCTATATTTCTGAGGGATTTGTGTTCTTAAACAACAATCCAATTCCAGTCCATACGCTGAACCTCATTTCAAAAGTGAGTTTGAAATAAAATGAGTTGGACAGCCATTGGGAAAAAAGTGTTTCAAAGTGTTTTGGATAGACATGCAGAATTAAACAATGAGATTGGCACTAATATAATCTTTTTAAAAATAATTAGAAATAAAACAAGCAAACAAAAACATATTCTACCAATCATAATTTCTAAAGGTGCACAAATGACTATTTGGAGAAAGCATGGTACAGAAATCCGTTTTGATATGGTTTAATGTTAGGATATGAGTAACATTGTCTGATAGTTCAGATGCATATGCCTAGTCTGACATGTTCATGATTATTTTCTGTGGTTAAAAAATTTGTAATCAATTTACCACTTACAAAATAAATGCTAATCAATAATCTGTATTAAGAGCCCAGCCATATTTGAAATTGATGGGCACTTCAGGAATCTCCAGGGCAGCAGAGATTGAACAGGCATTCTCATCAATTCAAGGAAGGAGTAAGTTTTCATTTTCCACCATTGTATGGACCAAATTAGATGCTGCTACCCTTAATTTAATTCATTGTCAAAAACTTCAATCTAACACTTTTAAGCAATCTTTTAAAGTTGATAAGCCATCCAAGTAATGATCAATGAGCAGCACACCTCAACATTACCTAACTATAATGAAGAAATTCTTGACACTTTCTCAGCAGCAAGAGCCGTTAAACTTAGAATCAAGAAAAGTCATATTTATGAAATCTGCCCCATGCAATGACTTGTAGTGAGCCTTTCAATGTTTCCGAACTTTTATATGACACTGTAGAGTTGTTAAGTCATCAACACTGGAATTTCTAGCAGAGAAAATAGCTAAGATGTAACAGTCTGCTGAATGTTTACTAGTCACAAATCTGATTTGTTGTTGAGATGGTTGACATTTTGGGAATTTTTCCAAGAAAATACATTATACAAGCAAACTAACAGCTCATAACAAAAAGTATCAGAGGCTACTTCTACTATGACAACACAATCTGTGCCTGTTGAAATATAATTTCTTGAGGTTTCTCATGCAGACACTTAAGTGAATGGAATTGCCTGTATTAAAATGTGCAATAAATATTCAAAATATTATCATTAAGTGAGAATGGAACTAGCCTACTGCATCAAAATATTGCTCTTTGTAGAACTGGAGTAAGACAAGAACAGGATAAACAAAATATCAATAAATATTGCAATGTTATGTGAGCAAAACTAGGTTATCATTCAGAACATAACCAAACAGACACACACAGACACACACAGACACACACACACATAAGAATGTTTCACCTAGGTGCAGGTCTGGGTGATATGTGTCTGTTATGGTTGGATGTATGAAACGATAGTAATAGGAAATGATGGTAACATAGAACTAAAGATCTTTGTGATAAATGCCAAAAGCTGGGTCATACTCCCAAGTTAACCTTTTCTATTTCAGTCTTTATCCAGCAACTTATATGAGAGGATATATGGTGTGTCAGAGGTGGTTTTTCTAAGGTGTTCTGAAAGAAGATGCAAATAGACATTCTTGATCTCTAAAATGTGGGCCTGATTTCAATTTGAGTTATTCTTTGTTGTTCTGTATTTATTTATCATATTTATCAGGCTACCTAACTCTATAGCAACTTAGGCAGCATCCAATAAAGTACAGCCAATTTCAGAAAGAAGAGAATATCCATTCACAGGACCTGCCGCTCAATCTAACCCAAGACCTAGAGAAGAGTCACATGTTCAGGATTCTTTTAAACACAATCGGAATGGGAGCCAGTTGAATCTCAGGGGAATATTGCTCCAAAAGGCAGATGCTGTGACAGAGGAGGCATACCTCCTAGGTCCCATCGGATGAGACTGCCTAATACAGAGGAGCTGGAGCAAGCCGCCACTGTCTGATCATACAGGTTGGGCAGAAACTACAGAAGATAAATGGTGCTTTAGATAACCAAGTCTTAAGTCACAAAGGGCTTTCTAAGTGATACCTTGAATTGCCAAGGTAGTGGTAGGGAGTAGTCCAGCAAGTCACCAGGAATGAATAACCGACTTGAAGGCATGTGTGCATAGACACAAACACACGTCATAGAATTTCTAATACCCTTTACAGTGACTTCCGATGCAAAAATATTTTTTCACTACACCCTCATTCTGATGGCATCTGTTCCAGTTACACATAATACTGAGCCAAGGTGTTTAAATCATGTTTTGAACAAACTACAATAATGGTAGTATAGCATTAAGGCATCATGCAAGGATGGTGACCAATGATAATTTAGGATTATGCTGAAAGCTGCAGTATGGTTGAGGTAAAATTGTTACAATTTGTGTGAATGATAAAATTTGCATCAATTATCTAATGGCTTCGCTATGGTTAATGTATGCTCCAATTTAATGGACAGTAAGGAATAATAGACACTTGTCCCCCCCTCTGCTGCTCAATTAAAGTGATATTTCACTTAAATATGTGTTCTGTGAAGGACACCCCTTTCTGAGTGTCCCCACCTGCAGATCATTTATGAAAAAGATTAGAAAATACAGTTTCAACTCAAGGCTTTATAAACAAAGTTAAGTCTCTTTTCATGCTCGCTGACACTCTAAAAAATTTTTAAATGTTAATGAGGCAGAATCTACTTTTCAATTCTTCTTCAGCAAGCCCTCCTTTGACCTTGATAATTTTATTATAATAATAGGTATAATTTTCTGGAGTTTCTGAGATCTCTTTTTGAAATGGGCAATTTCACCTCTGAGAGTTTTTCAACAATTGTCAGAGGGATCCTTTGTGGATTTGGATCTTTGCTTCTTCTCGGCTTACCAAAAAAATAGAACGTTGCATCACTGTTGGCTTTCAGTTTTTATAGATTGTCTTTTTGAAGACTGGAAAAGTGCATCCAGTTTCAAATTTCACACAGAACTAAAATAGGCAGACTGAAGAAATGGGATCAGCTAAATTGGAGCCTGAATTATGATGGTATGGATGGTATTTTGTAAGGAAGCACACCATCACAACTGAATGCTGATGTGTAGCACACCTGCTGTATATTATTAGCCTCAGTTTCTGCTTTATAGATTCTCAGCCAAAAGAATATGCTTTAATGCTGGTCTTAAAGCAGCACATTTTTAAAAGGTAAGTGAATATGATAAATAAATTACATACATTTGTGTTGGAAAGAGAGCCAGTTTGGTGCAGTGGTTAAAGTGCTGGCCTAGAAACCAGCAGACTGAGTTTTTGTCCCACCTTAGGCATGAAAGCTGGTTTGGGCCAGTCACTCCCTCTCAGCCAACTCATCTCACAGGATTGTTGTTGTGGGAAAATAGGAGAAGGAAGGGGTATTAGGTATGTTTGCAACCTTGAGCAGTATATGAAAAGAAAGGCAGGATAAAACCTTAAAAAAAATCACAATTCACTTTCTTGCAAGTCCCTCTTCATATTCATTGTTATGATTGCATTATTATTATTGCACAGATAATAAATTTCCTAAGGGTGTTCCTCTTTTGTTACAGAAAGATTCTGAATGCTCCGAATGAATTGGTTTGCCAATGATTCCTGGAATCATTGAATATAGACCGCTGAATATCCCCAGTTCAATTTCATAAATGTTTCAGTTGCATTCAGTTCACTTATCTATCAAATATTACTTGATTGTCTAAAAATACTGATAGGGGTTCAAGTTATTGCCTTCAATTGTTAACTACTTTTGCTGCCAATAATATTTCATGTGATATCCCTCCCTCCGCTCTTAAGGGGCGCAAGGGTCCACCCAGGAAAAGCTCCCCCTCTCAATATTGCATATGTCATTGTAAATTTTATTCATCGCTTTAATCTGACCTGGGAAATACACAGGCAGTTGGTAGTTTCTGAAGAATTTTTCAGGACAACTCCACAGTAAGCGCTTTTCTGCGATCTTGGCTTATTTATTCCTTTTAAGCCAAAGACCTTCACAAAAACAAGCTGCAGTTCAAAACAATATTGCAGCCTGCCAAAGATATAACATGAAATATTATTGGCAGCAAAAGTATTTAATCATTGAAGGCAATAACTTGAATGCCTATCAGTATTTTTAGACAATCAAGTAATATTTGATCGAGAAGCGAACTGAATGCAACTGAAACATTTATGAAATTTAACTGGGGATATTCAGTGGTCTATATACAAGTCAGCTGTTGCAGGAATGAAGGCTATTTCATCCCCAGACAAAGCTGGAAGGCCGAAAGATAGAATCCGAGACATAAGAAGGTGTTTTGCTTTGCAGATTAAAGGGCTGCTTAATTTCTTACCAGATGTAGCAAACATTAATTACATATTTGCTGTGTCAAACAACTAAAACAAGCTTTTTCGGTTTTAGAAAAAAACTGAAAAACTTGATGCCTTATAAAAAGTTCCAAATATTTAATATAATCATTAGAGATTGCAAAATCCAATTCTGTACTGATATAATAGAACAAAAGGGAAGTAAGCAAGATCCACCTCAGGAATCCTTTCAAAAATACCATTCTACTTGTATAAAAGTAGGCAGGGAAGTAGAGAACTGATCAAAATTGCCAAAATATTATCAGCATATAAAAATAGTGTATATTAACACGTCACCAATGCAAATACCCTTTATGTGTATAGAAGGCCTTACAATTGGGTGCAAAGAATCAGGAATCATATTAAATGGCAAGGGAGAAAGCAGGCACCCCTCAAGTTTTCAGGCATAGGTGCCCTTTTTAATGCCACAGCATACCAACAAAATTCACCAGTGCCATTTTAAGCCCCATGGCATAAGGAAGCAACCTGGAATTCTGAGCACACCTCATTTAATATTCATTAATTAAATTTAATTAATTAATTAATTAAAGCTTAACTTTTTCCAAGTCTTAATTCTGCTGTTGTTGTTCAGTCGCTAAGTCATGTCTGAGTCTTCATGACCCCATGGATCATGGTACACTGGGCTTCCCTGTCTTCCGCTGTCTCCCGGAGTCTGCTCAAACTCATGTTCATTGCATCGATGATGCTATCTAACCATCTCATCCTCTGTCATCCCCTCCTTTTCGCTTCAATCTTTCCCAGCATCACAGTCTTTTCCAGTGAGTTCTCTCTTTGCATTACATGGCCAAAATATTTGAGCTTCAGCTTCAGTATCTGTCCTTCCAATTAATCGTCAAGGGTTGATTTCCTTGAACATCTAAAAAACTGTTTTCAAAATGAGCACCGTTCTGGCTCTAACAAAAACACTGCTGAATGCTGTGAGCTATAGCAAGCATTATGAATTCCAGAATTCTGAATTGTGAAATGAAGATACATGAGGAGTGTGTGTGAGAGATCAAATATGGGAATCTCCAGCAACAGTCATTCTAGAGGGAAGAAGTCATACTCTCTTAATGAGATTAGATATTACAGACTACTGGTTATGAATACTAAAAATCCAAAGCAATTTCAACAATAAAAGTTATTATTGCAACTTTTAAAAACATATATTTCATTTGCATAAATTTATCCTTTGTCTTCAGGAGTTCAATAGCAGCAGCATTTCTTGCATAATAATGGTTGTGTTATCACTTTGTCTTTTTTTCTTACTGAAGATTAACCACTTTTGTGAAAGAGCAAGACGACGAGTGCCACTGCTATTTCTAATAGACATAGATCCAGCTGTAAAAATGGTAAGTCTTGCCGTAGTTTGTTCTTGCTGAGTGAGTAGGAAGAAGATATAGCAGAACCAAAAGGAAGATGATAGAGAAGTGAAAGAAAATGAAAAGGAAATATGGCTCAATATTGTGACGAAGGACAGTATTTTAGAATCCTTTGTTGACTACTGAAGCAAGCAAAGAGAATGTACGTCAGTCCCAGTCAGATGGAGATTCTGGAATCTTACTGCAAGCTTCCCCCATTATTGGTGAAGAGATTTACCTGAATCAGAAAAAAAATCAGTGAGAAAAATCAGAAAATATATTTCCTAATGTACATGGAGATACATTGGTTCTACACTGATAGTGGTGCAGGTGCTGGAATCCTCATAGCCCGACCCTTTTCATTTGAATGAGCCTTGCAAAAGAAAATGCTGTGAGAATATAGCTTGGAAAAGAATCATTTTCAGTTTTAGTCATCTGCCAAAGAAGCTCACAGATTAATAATAGTGTAACAGCTAGCATTTATCCCACTATGAATCCAGTGGGAGTAACATATCCAAACTGTTCCCAGCAGGTGTTGACTTTCCTTTTTTGTTTTTTTAATTACTACATCATACAACTCCAAACTTGTTTTATCCTGAATGGGAATGAATCTTTATCCAGTCTCACAATTTGTATCTCTGAGATTCTGGGAATCACAAAGGGGAATCAAACAGCAAGCATGACAGCAAGGAAAACTTGTATTTTTCAATTTGGAAATATAAAACTCTATAGTAAAGAGGAGAATGGAGAGAAAAATATTGGACATCAGTAACAATTTTTGGAGATGAATAAGCTAACTGGACTGGAATAATGCTAATCCAGTTATTCAAATTATTTTTCACCGTGGTATTTATGGCCATCACATCTGTGCTGCAAATATCCAGATAAAAAATGGCAACAGAAAGTTATATATTCATGTATCTCTTTTTTAATAGATTGTAGTCCTTCCACAAATTGTTTAACTCCCAATCTAGTATCCTTTTAATTCAAAAATTCAGGGGACACTATCCATCAAATCCCCAAAGTATAAATGAAAATGAAATACCCCAACAAATTCACCTCTTACCAATCAAATCGATTGCAGTTAGGATGGAGCCTTCTAATTTTAAAAATCTCCTTAACCTGTGTGCTGAAATTTGGCATAAATATTTTCTGCCATACTTACTTGGTATTGAAAATGTCATCATATTTTTCTTCAAACTATTAAAAGGAGTGTTGTTTGGAAAGATGCTACATTGATATGAATGAAAGGAAGCTTGCTTCATTCCTGATAAATGTAGTCTACAGATAAAAACTTACAGCCATATATGTTTAGATTTTTTTCTTTATCCCAGACTAGTTTTTGTTGTTCAGTTGCTTAGTCATGTTTGACCCTTCATGGCCCCATGGCTGCAGTACTCCAGGTCTCCCTGTCCTTTGATCTCCTTGCAGTCCAAAGGACTCTCAAGACTCTTCTCCAGCACCACAATTAGAAGGCATCAGTTCTTCAACGTTCAGCCTTCCATATAGTCCAGCTCTCATTGCCATACATTACTACTGGCAAAACCATAGACTTGACCTTTGTTGTCAAGATGATGTCTCTGCTTTTTAATACACTGCCTAGGTTTGCCATAACTTTCCTCCCAAGGAGCAAGTGTCTTTTGATTTCATGTTTGCAGTCACCATCTGCAGTGATCTTGGAGCCCAAGAAGGTGAAATCTGCCACTGCTTCCATTTCTTCCCCTTCTATT
>JANHZU010002914.1:108797-120206 GCA_032468055.1 Acrochordus granulatus
AACTGCACTGTTTCTTCTTTATCAGGTGTTGACTGGTTCACTGCGTTTCTGATTTGACTGAAATTGGAGATTCTGCCCATACTGTGCAAGATGAGATTCGTATCTGCTAATCTTCTTGGTGAAAGCTATTAACTGCTGCTTTATTATTTCCAGTGCTTCCTTAATTTTCCTTGTTTCTAGGTGATATTTCTTGATCAGGAATTCTTTGGTCTTCTCGTTCTTCAGCTTCTTTTCTTTCATCTGTTCTACCTTGCTTGCATCTGATCTTAGTTTGCTGAACTTATTTTCCAGCCTGATTTTCCATTTTGGTGATGTAGTGTTTGACTTTTTTTTTGTCTTTATTGATTTTGAATCTCAGGTATTCAGTTATAACTGCAGCCACATTGGTTTATTTCTGGCAGTGAGCTGGTGCTTATATTTGATATTATAGTATTGGCATCTTTTATTACTTGGGCTTGTTGTTTCTTTGGAACAAGCTTCAATGCAGGCAATCTTATTCTATTGTTTTCTACATGCTCAGTTATTCTTCATTTCAATTCTTTTTTAGTTAGAGGGCTTTGTTCTTCATGAGGACAACTCCTTCAGAGAAGAGGGTGCCTTGTATGGGAATGAAAATAATTCAGTATCTATGCTGATTTCCTCTACTGCTGCCTCCCCCAGTTTGTCTCCACAATCTGAGCAACTTCTGGCAAGGCTTTGGTTTCTATGCTCTGAGTAGAGCTTTCTAGTTCTTTCAATTCTGCTTCTGTAAATACTTTCTTATTATAAATCGACAATCTGCTAGTCTCTGTTCTGTTTTTTCTGTTTCTGGAAGTTGTTCTTTCATAACTGCTACATTCTTTTCAGGTATCTTCTTTCTGCTGGACTTGATTTGTAATAACAGATTGTCATTACTTTGTTTTCAATATTTGTATATCTGCAATGCATTGACACCTTTTCTTCCAGTAGTTCTGCAGCTGCTGGTCCTGGTTGTTCAGCCAGTAGTCCCGTAGCTCATTTTTCACCAGATATCCAGGAACTCCAACATCTACAGTAGTGTGGTCCTTGTTGACCTGTGTGATGACTGAGCCAGTATGGGTTTCTGTAAATTACATCTCACCATATTTTTTATGGGAGACATATTGTCTAGCTCCTCTGATGAGACCTTTCCAATATGTTTGAACTTCTGGCATAGCTCTCATCTTCCTCAGAGCACACAAGCATCACAAACATGTCTAGATATATTCATATTTCATTGATTAAAAGTTCTATATGGTAGAACATGATGGTGGGAGATGCAGTATTTTGTCTGAAGAGAATCATTTAGTTTTAAACCATACTTTGAACCATTAATTTTCTTAATTTTCACTGGATTTCTTGATTTTCTATCCTGAGAAATATTGTTCCTATTTTGTAATGTTTCTTCTTTTTGTGGTTTCCTTGTTAAAAGATTTAGAAAGCCACCCCTTCAGTCTCTATAGCTGTGAGCCCTGGGAACTCAGTTCCCCTCACTCCACACCCAAGTGCTACAGTATTATTGGCACACAGGGTTGTATACTGTGAATTTTCTCATTTTGTGTGACTGGTAATAAGGGCATTTGCCACATGTGATCCTGCCATAATAATGCCACCAGTGACTCTGCTACAGTAATATAGCTATCCCTACTAGATTCAACAACAACTCTATTTGAAGTTGTAATCCACAATAATGAAGTTGGCAAAAAAGGCTTACTTCTCTGTTATCGCTACATCTGTACAGAATGGATCAGTATTATTTTCCCATGTGCAAAGCCTCCTGAATAAAGATATAGGAGTGGGGAGAAGTTTTTGATTTGCTATGAGCAATTTTCATTACTTTTTGCAGGTAAAGTTAATGAATATACCTCAACCTGGACTCGTGTTACAGGGCTACAATGTTTGCAAATACTTGTTGCAAAACTATAGGAAGGGGATGGAACTTGAAGAGTAGACAGAGCTGTGGATTGATGATGTGCACTTGCTTAGTCAGCCTTTGCTCTTTGTGGCAGATTAAATTGCCCAGGTGAGGACCAGTTCCAGGATTAAGGGGTCGATAGCTTTTGGGAAAAGGGAAAGATTCTTGCATGCCTAAAAGAGTTATTGAAAAAACTCTCCCTTGAACTGCACAATTTTCAGCTATTGTCATATATAGCTGAGACAGGTGATTGAAAAAATGGCAGCCTTGTAAATGTGTACTGGTACTGAACCTATTTCAGACAGATTTTCAATCAGGATATAGTACTGTGGCTGCTTTCATCACTTTGGTGGATGACCTATGCTGGCAATTGGATGAGACAAGTGCAGCCTTGACTGGAACTCTTGGAAACTTTCACAATGTTTTTTTGGACCATCTGGCAGGATTGAACATCAGGGACACTGCTCTTAAGTAGTCCTTGTCTTTCCTATTTGGGATGTTCAGAAGCTAGTTCTGCAAAACTGCTGTTGAACACCATAGAGATCCATCTTGTCAGCCATTTGTTCAATATCATGAAAGTGCTGCAGGAGGTCATTTTAAACTTTGGATGAAAAGCCATCAATATGTTGATGGCAGCCAGATCTCCTGCTACTTAGCATTTAATCTCAGGAAAGCATTCAGTGTCCTATACAGTCTAAGTTAATAATATATTGGAAAAGGGAGAAGACAAAATTAAATCCAGACAAGATGAACTCGGTCCCTGAGGTTGGGCCTGTTTTATATGCAGGTTTGCACTCAGAAAGTGTTCCTTGCTCATCAGCTGTCACTAGATTTGCACGTGGCAGCCACAGTGAAAAGTTGATTTGTACATTTGCAGCTAATACACTATGTACAACTCTTCCTGAACTGCTCAGATTTGGTGATGGATATCCATACTTTGATGAATCCAGAGTAGACTACTTCACTGTTCTCTGCTTCTTTGAAAAATATTCAGAAGCAGCAATTAGTGCAAAGCATGGCAGCTAGACTGCTCACCAGTGCAAGATAAACAGTTCCTAGCAATCTGCTTTGATTGCCAGTTGTTACTGGACACAACTCAAGAAGATGGCACCTTCAAAGCCATAAAAAAATTAAGATGTGATTACCAAATGACTAACTTCTCCTGTTATAAACCTGTCCACCCATAAAAATCTGCCAAAGCGGTCCTTTCAAGGTCCTATTACCAGAAGCTCATCTATAAGGAACATAGGAACAGGCCTTCTGCATTGTACCCAACCTATACTTTTCTCAGGATGTAGAAAATCCATAAAGATGCAAACAAGTTTTTAATTGTTAATAGTTTTTATACTGATTTCATGTTTTTAAATGTTTGGTTTTTGTTTTAATGCTGGTCATCTTAAATGCTCCTCTGAGTGGAAAAGTAGATTATAAGTTCAATAAACAAAATAAGAAACTCTTCCAACACCTCTGCCACTCTCCTTGACTTTTCACTACTATTTCTGCTTTGAAGGATGACTTCATCCAGCAGGTAGGTCTTTATCCAGAATTCCTACAAGTTAAACCTTAAATAGGGATATAGGCATATTGATTTCTTCTGCCACTGGAAGCACATGATAACTAAGAACTTTTCTCACATGGCACTGGCTGGAGAATATTTCCAATTTGAAAATCCATAGATTTTCCTCAACTGAAAGGAGCCTAATCATCCTGCTGAATGCAGGTAGTCCTCATTTAGCAACTGCCTTATACAGTGACCATTTGCAGTTATGACAGTGATGGAGAAGTAACTTTGGAACCAACCCTCACATTTACAACATTTGAAGATCTGTAAAACAAAGAAAAGGCCGAAATAAGATCAGTCTTTAGTCACAGTTTCACATAGTGACTGCTTTGCTCAGCAACCAAGTTGTTGGTTCTAATCGCAGTTGCTAAACAATGACATGTAAAGCATAAAGAATGCAGAATAGAGTTGGCAGCATTCTGTGAAAGGATAGGAGGAGATGAGTAGGGTGGATCAAAATGGGGAAATTTTGCAAACATATTTTTTGTGAAACTTTGGAAGTCATCTGTCATAGGCTCAAGAAGGGCAATTGATCCAAATGATTAATTGAACTTTTTGCCGAAAGAAAATGCTGTTGTTCTTACAAACAAAATAAAAATAGAGTGAGTGAACCATATCAGGTGCATTATAAAAAAACATTTTTTCTGAAGTAGCAATATCGTAAGTCATTCTGTTTACTTTTTCTAATTAACTCAGCTTGCTTTATTGTTCGTTTTTATTCTTAGAGTATTACTCTTATTCCCTACAATCTATTTTATCTCTTTATTTAATATCTATTTTTGTTTCTAGATTTATCCTTAGGGTGACTGCTATATTTTAATTCTATAGAGTAATGTATTTCTATGATTGAAATACAATATTTTATTTATTTATTATTTATCAAATTTATTTGCTGCCCAATTCATTATAGTGACTCTGGGTGGCTCATAGTAGATTAACAATAAAAATCAATACAAAAAATACAATATTAAAATATTGTTATATAAATATAGATATAACAATATTAAATACATATATGATATTTTTCTATATTAAGTATAGACTCCCTTGACAATCCTCCTTCACTGTTTTGTTCTAATTGTTTTATTTCTAGTTCTGATAGATAATTTAATAATAGCATTACACAGAAATGCTCACAGGTTCATCTTTGTAGAAATAGAAAATATTTTCCTCAAAGGGGATTGTTGGAATCATAAACTAAGATAAGTTACGTTGGAGCACAGATTGGTTTATTGACACCGCTGGAGGCAAATACAGATCTTAAGAGGGGCAGAATTACCGTTCCTCTTTGTAGGCTTATGAAAATTAGAATGTTTATTTATTCATCAGTCAAATTTATCTCATCAAAAGTGATTCTGGGTGGTGCAGAACAATGTGATAAAATAACAAGATTAAAAAACACATATTAAAATGTAAAATTCCATCTTAATAAATATTATAAAACCAGAGACTATGCATGTGACTGGATACCCCAGGCAGGTATTTATTTCATTGCATGTAACACTCGTGCTTAATGAGGTCAGTAAGATCATGAGAGTGAAGCTAGGAGGTAATGGTCAGAACTATAAAAACAATGGATTTTTAAAAGAAAAGGGGAATATTCCATGAACATTTTTTTTTTCAAGAGAACTATTTTGTTTTGCTTTCTCAGATTCTTGCTCACCTTCCGGTATCTTTTCCCAGTTTTCCAGCTTTTCTTGGCCTGTTCCTATAAGTGAGATGACAGTTTTGCTTTCCCTGAGAAAATGGGGGGTAATGGCACAGTTTGATGACATGGAGCTGAGCAATTCTTTGTTTTCCTGGGAAAATATATTTGTTTAGGGCTTTAAGTTGAATTCTTTTTCTTGAATTTTAACAATTCATTCTACACTGTGTTTTTTTAAAGCTGTTAGTTTATTCATACATATCTGAGAATAATTGGATTGTCCTCATCTTTCCCACTTCAAAAAAGATACATGCAATATCAAAGCTGTGGAATGAATTGGCAATGTGATGTCTGACATCATCAGATAAATATTATCACATTAGCCATTAATATTCTTTTAAACATAGCATTGATCAGACTATGATTGAATATGAACTTCAATAGATTTCAAAGTTTTGGCTCGAGTTCAAGAGCTGCCATGTAACAGGGTGAGCTCCTTTGACTGCCTAGTTCCTTCCAACCTAGCAGTTTGAAAGTATGTAAAAATACAAGTAGATAAATAGGTACCACCTTCTGTGGGAAAGATAACAGAGTCCATACACCTTGGTGTATAGTCATGCCGGCCACATGACCATGGAACATCCTTGGTTGCATGTTGGCTCTTCGGGTAGGAAATGGAGATGAACACTGCCCCCAAGAGCTGGCCATGACTGACAGGGTAAACCTTTACCTCCACCATTTCTATTTATCCAGATCTTCTCTTGAATCTATCTTTTTCCTTGTCTGCCTATGTTCATTTATGGCTGGTTGATTTTATTTATTGTCTTTATTGTACATATTTTCAGAATTTGGGTCACTGATAATATGGATTGAGATCTGTTCCATGCATACACACAAACATACAGTTCTTATCATGTTGACTGTATTTCAAGAGTTTAAATTGACGAAACAAAAGATGTATATAGTCTGAAAAAAACCTTGGTCTCCTTCTCTGTTTGCATTTTCAAAGCTTCCTTACTTGGATTCATTCTTTCCCCCCTTTCTTCTTTAACAGGACTGGGTATTGATCCTTACTTGAAACTTTGGGGTTCATGTGAATACATTATTGTAGTTCTCTCATCTTGCTTTAAAATAATGATAATGCCAATCTAATTATCTTGATTTCTCAAATAGAATTTACCATTCACATTGGAACTTTAAGGATCTGCAAACCCCAATTAAATATTTATTTTATACACTCTCATACATTTTATTAACTAAATTTTAGAAGAGTAAAAACAATACATATTTTGAAAAGTAATAAATGGAGAAAAGTGCAAAGAAAGAAATAGAAAGAAAAAGTAATAAAAAAGCAGCTTTCAATCTTCTTAATCACAGTTAAGTACATAAAGTACATTTATACTTTACCCTCTTCCTCTCAGATTACATCATCATTTTTTTTCTTTCCATCATCCACTTTTCCAGTCATCAAATCTATAAATAACAAGTTCATTTTTTTCTTTTTTCAGCAAAAAAGTCCATATGGGTTTCCAATCACTAATAAATGTAACTAGTACATCTTCCCTAAGTCAGCAAATTTGCTTTTCATTGAAGATTGTGGCTTATTGAAATTTTCTTAGTTATAATTTAGACTCAATGTTCCTCACAGTTAGCAAATCATTCAACCTTTATTATCCTGACTGCCTAATAAAAGGTGGCATTGAATTCCTATAACTGATTACAGACTATCAGTGAAAAAAGTTTCAAGCCTAAGAAAAAGTTCTGTTATGCTGTCTTTTCTTGACTATTTGAACTTTATAGTTTGCATTTGTAACAATGACAAAGAGCAAATTAGGTTTTCTGTTGAAACCCAGTTCTCCATGGAATTAGAGAGAATAAACTGTGGATTACAAGAAAGACATTAAATTATACAAAGCAAACATTATTCCTCGAGGTTGACTCCTTCATCACAAGGTTTATTTGTTTTGCACTGTACTTGATTAAGTTCACATCGTGAGGCTATCAATGCATGATACATTGAGGGAAATTATTTTCAGCCAAGTTGGTGCATAGCCTAACACTGGTTATGGCTGGGAGGGAGTGACCTCTTCAAGGTCACCAAAGTGTCTTTTGTAGATCTTCTCACTCCTAATCCAGCACTTCAACCATTACACTATATTGGCTCTCAGATTATAGAAGGCAAATAGGAAATGTAATAATACTTTGAGAACAAAAGTTGTTGACACATCCAGGGATCTGCATAAATGTTTTACATCTTTAATAATTAGAGGGAATCCTAATGTCATTCAGATTTGTCACTTGACTTCCCAATAGGAAGTGGGATGTTGGGTGTACTTCTTTTTAGTATTCCCATTTCTGCACCGGCTTCCATCAATCTTCCTTTGTTATCTCATTGGAGAATAGGCAGACATAAGAATATTTGAGGCATTTCATATGAAGTCATCTGCACCAGAGCTCTCAATATCCCTTGTCTGCTGGCAGCTATCTACAAAAGCCAAGTAGACTAATATTTCAATATTTCTTTAACAGTGAGGACTTTCATACCTGAAAGTATCTGAGTAACTTGATGCAGAAGATACATAGCCCCCAATATCTGTCATCCAAGGCAACTATTTTCTTCCTTCCCCCAAATATTGTCATCTAATGGGAGCTAGGGAGTGTGCCTTTTTGGTGGCAGCCCCTGCCCTATGCAACATCGTGCACCCTGATGTTTGGCAGGCCTCCACCCTTTTAGCCTTCTGTAAAGCTAAAGACCTGATTGTCTGGAAGTTAACTTCTACCTGGATGACTGAGAAATGTTCACCTAACTTAAAGACATGTCTTTTCCTCCAAATATTGGGAGATTAGTCAATAGTACTTTAGCATGGATTGGTACCAGTTTTTTGTTGTTCTTAATTTTTTATGTTTTAACTGATTGCATTTTATAGTTTTAAAATTATATAGATGTTTCCTTTTAATTTTAAACTGGGAGCTGGCCAGGGTTGGCTGGAAGATAGGCAGCTATACACATATTTTAAGTAAATACATAAAATTTTACTCTAATTATAAAACCTGCCTTGATTTGCCTTTCTCAAACTTGCAGATGAAAAATCACTTAACTACAATATTTTAAATTTCCCCTATTTGTAAAGAACATTTAAAATTATGAAAACAGATATTTCATTATGTGTTAATATAATTCAGAGAAACTTTTTTTAAATAAAATTAATGCTGCAAATGATATGGAATTGTTATGGAATTCTGGATAAAAGCAAGCAAAAGCTTTAAAGATCCAAACCAAATCAACCCATCCTGAGATGGATATTGAGAAACATTACAGCAGGATGGCAAAATGCAAATTCCTGGATCTGTTTTTGCAATATTTGTGGGGTTGCCTATAATTTAAAAAAAATCAAGTTAGTAGCCATGATGGTGCAATTAAATCTCTGCCTATTTTTGTATGTGTCACAATGCACATAGAAACAGGTGGATTGCACATCACAGCTGCCATGTTGCCTTTTTTTAACCATATCTGGTAAACATCCTGCCTTTTTATTAACTTTATCCTACAGACAAAACTATGAAAGTTCAATAATACCAGCATTTTTTTGCTGCTTATGTTCACAAATATTATTTGTTACATACACTAGGACTTGGTGTCCCCCCTAAGCAGAAGAGAATAAAATTGACTAGTGTCTGTCAGCCAAACAGAGGCACAAGGAAAGAGAAGGGAAACCAATACTAGGATTGCTAACAGAGAGTTAAAACAATAATAAGAAAGGCAGGAAATGAAACAAAGCAGAACGATGTAAGGATGGAATAATAAAAGAAGCTGACAATTGATGGAGGAGGACAGACACAGAAAGATATAGTAGTTCTGGAAAGAATGGCACAGAAATGCTTATGCAGGGCATGAAGATGAATTCACCAAAGCAGGAGTCATGGAGGCTGGAGTACAGCAGACCAAAGACAACAGAGCTGCAGAAGTTTTAAAACGAGGAGAAGATTAATGGGTCTAATGCCACAGAGGAGTACCAAGGATCAAAGCTAAGATCAGGCCAGCCAAAGAAAGGGTATGACTATAAATAAACAGCAACATAAAATAAAGCAGTGTACTCGCACACTGGAAGGATGCCAGTCTAAACTAGGACTTGGGAAATAATTATATGTATAAAACCTCAACCAAAATCTGTGTGCCATCTGTGAGTGCATAGAACTGCAACCTTATGAATCATTCTCTAGCCCCCAACTGAATTACTTACATTACAGTACTCTTCTTCTACATATGTTGATTGGGAGTAGAAAATCATTTTGAGATGAGACAGATGGTAGTTTTTCCTACAAGAACTTGACTGTAACTGCATTTCCCTTGATTCCTGGAAGGGCTGCTACATAAAGTATGAATTCTCAGCTTAGCCAAAATTAGTGCAGCTACAAAAGTCATGAGAGACAACCAAGTCAACCAAATCATTTTTACACGTGGGAACAGGGGAGGAGCAGCTCAAATCCAATACCAGTATTTGCTGTTTTTGTAACATTCAAAATCTAGTTGAAGCAGCAGTTAAACTTCATCCAACACTGGCACTGGCCCAAGCTCTCAGAGAAGGCTGAAGCTTTCTTGGTTCCAGATTTTGATTATGATATTGTATCATTGCCCTATCCCAAGGATTCAATCTACTCTGGACCCAAATTAGTCCAATGTTCAATAGGAGAGAGGGCTATATAGATGAAGTGTAGAGCTTTTCAATCAGCATTAAATCATACTAAATATTGAGATCTTTGAATCAAGGGTTGCAGTTGGAAACTTTATTAATGATGGCCAAGCCACCTTTCAGGTCGCCAGGGGAAATTTAGGAAAAATATAACCTTTTATCTTTTATCCAATATAGATTAAATGTTCCCAATCATTCTGATAGGATAAAATAACATTGGTAACATTGTTCCATTGGGGAAAACTTGTCTCTCATTCCTGCTTTTTTGGGAACTACAGTAAAGAGACTTCATCAGAAATCTGGGTTCAATAATATACACACTTTCCACACTCTATGAGAGGAATTTGTGTATTCACGTTCAATTTCTGAAAAATCCAACATGTTGTCTTGATAAACTTTTTGATTTTCTTCATAAATTTTTTGATCAGATTATTTTGAATAACAACCTTCTCTAAATAATGGTCACATATTGTCATGATGAGCAATAAAGGAACATTCAAATTACTCTGCAGAAAGATAAGGGGGGACAACTAGTAAATAAGAAATTACTGTTCTAAATGCCCATTGCAACATGTTATTTTCTTGAATCATTCACATGTTCCTAACTTTTGCCAAATGAGTTAAAAAAACAAGCAACTTGGCATATTATTTTATTCCAATAGAACTTTGAACAATGTTCAGAATATATTCTAAGTTTAAAGGAGACAAGTATATACCTCTCTGATAAAATTTTCTTTTGAATGTTTTCTCTATCCAGCAAAATGAGCATATTCCCTCCTTCCACAAAAGAGCATGTGTGTGTGTAAGAAAAAGTTCAAGAAACAGAGATAGAAAAAGGAAAAAGAGAAAGATATATAAAGTTAATTTCAATCTTCTTTACAATATTTACAAATAATATATTCAACTCTTTTTAATTTGCAAATCGATAAATCACCAATTCATTTTTTTCTGTTTTCAGCAGTCTTTTATAAAAGTACTTATTGTTTTATTTCTAATCAAATAGGTCATTTCTGAAATTCTGCGGTCTTCCCAATCTCTTCTCCTATTGTGGGTAGTTTGGTGTTTTTTAATCTTGGTTCATAAAGTAGTCTCACTGCAATTACGGTATGAAAAACTAATCTTCCGTAAGTCTTCCATCCATATAAAGTTGTTATTCTTATTTCTGTATGTCATCCTCAGTGAGATTGTTTATAGGCAAGGAGAGAGTAAAATTTAAATCGATTGGAAAAAGGACTATAGAAAGTTTTTATATATTTCTTTAATCTTGTAGTCCTGATACTCTATAAAAATATATTACCTATTGACAACCAAGTGGAATTAATAGATGAATATTTCTTTACATGAATTTAAAAATGGCCTTATATCATAATCATCATAAAAATATTGAGAGATTTTGGAGACAGGACTGAAAATTTGATGAGTTGTTGGTTGAAATTTCAATAGGTTGTAATATGAATGATAAACATAGATGAATTAGGAAGCCACTATAGCCATTTCCCCCCCAGTGAGGCACCACCTTGCTATGGTTGGGGGGCTTGTGTGCTCTAATGAAGATGAGAGCTCTGCCAGAGGTTCAACCATACTGGACAGGTCTCATCAG
>JANHZU010002914.1:146451-156948 GCA_032468055.1 Acrochordus granulatus
CTCTGGCAGAGCTCTCATCTTCATTAGAGCACACAAGCCCCCCAACCACAACAAGGTGGTGCCTCACTGGGGGGGATGCTTTCCTTATACCCTCCTAATTTCCAGAAGGACCAATTTTCATTCTAAGAGTAATATTCTTAATTTATAATAAAGCCTGAGTGATCACACTTAAGCCTAGCTTCTTCAACCAACATCCATGCTATTGAAACCTCAGCCAAATCATATATATGTATGTATACACACAAACATACACTTGTTTTCATCTTGACTTTGTATATGCAAGCGATGTATGCCTTCACATCTGTAGACTGATCTACTAATTAGATACATCACTGCAGAGCTTTAAAATAGGTTAAAGATTAATTTAAAGAAATGTTATTGGTTTGCTGGACATAAATTGTGATTTTAGCTGTCATTGTGTATTAGATATTTTTTTTTTAATCAATTTAAGGGACATTTCTAATGCTAGAAGCCAGTTCCACAATGTTTCAAATCTTTCATGGTATCATCTAATTAGCAACTACAAATCCTATATATGTTGAATAAACGTAAAAAGAGACGGACAAAGAAAAAACCTTTTATAATGGTAGAATACAGAAACATAGACTAAATAAATAGAAGACGTCTGACCAAATTGCTTGAAAGTCTTTGTCTCTGTGTCAAAAAGACCAATGGTTACACCGACAAAGAATATAATCAATAATCCTTGCAGCAAATAAGGCCTAGAGTTTTTTTCCCCCAGTGGTAGATAACCATCTTCTTAGCTATACTCCATGCTTGAAATTTATTGATGTGTTATATTAAACTATTGATGTGTTATAAATTCACCTCTGGACCTATAGTTAGGAGAAAATACACATTCCTAATAAACAACAAATGCTTTGGAAACTTGCCGACAGTCCTGTAAATTTCAGGAATGTATCATAATTTGAACTAGCTCCTATCCTCTGAGTTAGTGTTCTGATTTCCAAATTGCACTCCTAATACTAAAGAATTAGTAGCTACCCTTCATTAAACATTTTCTGAAGTATCCAATCAATTAAGTGCATTTTGTTTTTTGGCTGCATTAATATTTTTTGAAGATCAAAAGAAGCCTGTTGCCCTATTTTCAGAAACCTGACACTGAGTTAGAGAGACTTGTGCCTTTTAATAAAATGTCTTAGACTGAAAAAGTGCTATCAGACTCTTTCTGATTGTTTGCCAGTATATACTAATATAGCTTTCCTACAATGAGTTAGGAGAAAGCATTCAAGTACATTTTTCCAACGCTCATATAAATACTTAACCTTATCTTTATCAATATAATCCATTTACTGATAAAGATCTGTTTCAGATTGAATGACATCCGATGAAAGATCCCAAAACCTTATTGTAAGTAACATTTCAAAAGGCATTAGGAATTTTAGTGGTTTTACTGAGGTAATATAGCAAGATTTGAGTTCTTGGATTCCATGGCCAAATATGGATGCTTCCATCATGAGAAGATATCTGTATTTGGTGACCAAGACAACAAAGATACTGCTCATGTTGTGTTTGATTTTCACCTGTATGCCCCTTTTAGGCTTAGATATTTAAAATCCCTACCTGAAAGAACAGCCCACTGGGATCTGAATTGCAGACTGTGCTATGTCCTCCTGGGCTCTAACATATGCAGAACTGCTAAGTTGATAGACAAGGCAGTTCATCTAAGAACCCATTATATTAAACAGATTAGATTTCATGTAAAGGAGATGGACATACCTGAACGTAGATTCTTTGTATTTAACACATATCCACTGTATTTTATTATCACATATTATTCTCCCTATTTTATTCTGTAAATAGACCTTGTATTTTACCTTTGTTTTATTTTCTTTGATATGGTCATAAAACTGATCAATCAATTATCTGTCTATTTCTCTCTCTAATTAGTATTGTTAAGGTATTAGAGCTGTTTAATGTTAATAATTAACTTTAGTATTATGCTTTTATTACTGATTTTCAATGCATTATTGAAAAATAGTATTTACATTACCATAATGTATCCTATAATACATTGCCGTAGTGTATCTTTTTTATGTTAGAAGCCAACTTGAAATAATTAATACCCTAAAAGGTAATGATGATAAATAACTACATGACAAAGTAGCAACAATGGTGCATTGGAAGAAATATCACTTGCCTGCAACCAAGAACTAGTGGGACTACGAAATAGACAAAATAAATAGAAAATGAAGAAGCTAAAGTGGTCTGGGACTTTAGAATTCAGACAGACGAGCATCTGCCACATACCACAGACTCAATAGCTATTGATAAGAAAGACAAAGAAGTCTGCATGGTGGACATTGCAATATCCGGAATTAGCAGAATACGCGGAAAGAAATAGAGAAGCAAAGATAGTATGAATAATAATAGGTGCCTTGAGAGCAACCTCAGAACAACTGGACCAGCACTTGAACACCATTGGCACTGATAAAATCATCATTAATCAATTGCAAAAGGCAGCTTTATTTGAAACAGTCTATATCCTATGAAAATACCTTTAATATTATTAAACAACAGTATCTGCCAATTTCACGTCCTTGAGAAGGATTCAATAGGTCAACACAGATGCCAAATCCAATCTAAGCATCTGGCTGATTGTGCAACCAGCCATAAAAATAAGCATGATGGACTAGAAGTTCAGAAGTCCAGGTTCTAGTCTTTCTTTAGGCATGGAAGCCAGCTAGGTAGGTTTGGGCCAGGCATTTCTCAGCTGAAATCAGCATCAGGCTCTGCAACAAGCCAGCTGAGGAACAAAATCATTCATTGCTCCATGCATCGATATTTTTGCTGTAAGAACTGGGCAAGCACATGGCAAAAACAAGCAGACTTTAGCAAACACAACACAAGAACAACAACAGCATAACTAAGAAACTGCTATGTTTATCTGCATCACCTTATTCTTAGTTGGAAGGATATGGTCCCTCCTAAGTCAGAAAGTTAGGGACTGTTCTAGAGATATGCAGATAATACACAAAAGACACATGTTATTTCTGTGTCCCACTGTTTCAGAAGAAGAACAACAACAAACAACTTTGGTGTGAGTTTGCTCAAGTGAGAAAGTGAGGAATTTGTTTTTATTTTCTATGAGCCAGAGTATTTCTACAAAACATTAGAAAACAATTTAATGTTTACAGCAGCAGGGTTTCAGAACAGAAAATGAGTCTATGAGAAACAGTTAAACTACAACTGTAACAAAATAAACAGTATATTTTTAAAGTTCTACTAAATTTAGACAGAGAAGAAATAAGCACTAATTGAGTTTGTCATAATTAGGCTTTGTGTATATTGTCATGCTGGTTCCATACATAATACTTAACATCACTCTAAGATTTGGGGGCCTCTAAGTGCATTAGGAAGTGACTACAAAAGCTATAATTACACACTACAATTTACCTGCCTTAAAAAAAACAGCAATTTTCACAAAACTCTGTAAACCCAAACCAAGGACCTAGAAAGACAGGATTGTATACTCCAAGAAACTACCTAAAATATCCTTTTAAAAAACTGACTTTGTTTTAAAAGTAGATCTCCAGTACTGCACAGATGTTGGTAGATGCTTTTGGAGAAACAGAGCCTCAGGACTGTTTAAACTTTTCTACAAAATTCTTTAAATTCTATCCCCAAACCAGTGATTGTTTAGAAATATAGTATGTCTTTTAGTCATTCCTGAATACATCATTCCATTAATTGGAATAAGCTTCCTATCAAATTAAAGTAAGCCTTTGTGAATTAATTAGTTCAGATCCTTCAGACTGTTTTCATTTATCTGCATAAATAATTCATATATATAGATAGATATATAATAAATTATTTCATTTATCTGCATAAATAATTCCTATATATTTTATATACACGCACACTGTCATAACAACCAAAGAAGTGTTTTGTTCTATGCAATCTGCTGCTTCAATGTTGGGTAACTAAAAGCTTCTAAGAAGACCTCAAGTGAGGGACCTACAGAACTGTAAATGACCTAGAGTCACCTAGATGAGACAAGCAGTTTATAAATCTGATAAATACACCTCCACTCATGTTCCCAACCATTAGTTTCAAAGGCATAATACTTCAGACATGCTGCAGATACTATCCATTTCAACACATATAATCATCTGATAGAAATTTTTAAAAATTGCCAAAAGAGCTATTGCATATATGGAAAATCTGCTATGGGGAATTTTATACTGAAGTTACAATTAGAATGATAAATAATGATCCATGTACCATTTGGTGCTTGATTCTACATGTTAATTGGAATGTGATTCTGCAGCACAATTCACAGTGTTTACAAATGAGTGCAGCAGTTCAGTTTTTTTAAGTGCACAAAAGTATTATATTAAGGGAAAGCATATACAAATAGTGTGCACTAGGTTAAAAAAAATACCCCAAAGACTTTACACAGCTAAAAGGTGCTTACAAAACTGAACGCTTAGAAATGCACATTAAAATGGGTTAGAAAATAGAGAGAAAAATGGGTACAAATATATATGCAATTTTGCTTACATAAATATTTATAGTGGAAATAGGTTTTAAATGAATTTACATGGATGAAAAGGTGATACAAATATGGATATTTTATGCATCTTATTAACATGGTTTCTGTACAGATCAAAAGCTAAATTATACAAGGCTAAGATGTGTAGGGGATGCGGGTATTCACACAATTAATGCCTGGAACCATAAAAAATAAAAACAAAATTGAAATTGTGTAGGGATATTTTAATTGTATTTAACTGTATGCACTTACCTGTCTATTCGTGATTAGAATCTACTCAACAGAAGAGAATCTATGCAGAATCTCCTTTGACTAGGGAGCCACCCAGAGTCAGCTGAAAGATGGGCAGCTGTACAAATATTTAAATAAACAAACAAACACGTAGCTGGATTTGCATTCCTTCTCACTTTCTTAGAGACATATTAGAAATCAAATGTCTGCATAGACTTACAGTCTTAATGGAAATAATTATGACAGAAAAAAATATGTCTCATTAAGAAGCAAGTCTACTTTTCACCCACACAAGTGTTTCTCAACCTTGGCAACTTTAAAATATATGGACTTCGACTCCCAAAATTTCCCAGGCAGCGCTCAGCCATTTGTCATGCTAGATGGGGAATTCTAGGAATAAAAGTCCACACATCTTAAAGCTGTCAAGGCTTAGAAACACAGACATATATGGTAATAAGATGGGAGGAAATAGTTTATAGGGCTAAAATGTAAAATTCATTCAAACGTTCTAACATTCCCTGCCTAACTCTAGAACATGTTTAAATGTATGTTTGCCCTTTCTGCAAAAATATTGTTTCAGCATCTTTTCCATAGCTTCATAAACTTGCTTAAGAAATTAAATTTGCAGTCTTGAAACTGGAAGTTATACCATAAAATAGATTGCATCCAGACACTTAAAGTCAGTCTCTTTGTATCATTTGGACTTGTTAGCCATGATTAACTTTAATTCCAATGTGTCTATTTTAAATGTAACCAAATCTGCATCCAACTTAGTATTAACAGTCAATTACTGTAATACATGTCTGTAAAGAAATGAGAATAGGTTGTTTATACTATTTAATACTATATCACTAATAAGTGAAAAATATGTTAATACTTTATCACCAATGGAAAATATACTTTATTCAAGAATTTTACAGATATTAATGCAAATTAATATTAATTCATTTGCACTGGATGAAAAAGGTTGTGATCAGTTCTCATAGTTGCGGCCATTTGTAGCATCTTGTAGTTATGTGATCACATTTTGGGTGCTTGGCAACTGACTCACAATTATGACAATTGATGCATCTCATGGTCACATGATCACCATTGGTGATCTTCACTGCTGACTTCTGACAAGCAAGGTCAGTGAAGAACTGACAGGAATTGCAAATGATCACATGACATTGAGCTTAACATCCACACACAGTTTGCTTAAAGGCAACCAGAATTGCTCCCAACTGTCATCAGAAGTTGGCATGGTCATGTGATGTGTTTTGTGACTGTGTAGCTTAGCTATGGAGTTGCTGGTCTCAATTAGCATAATTAAGGAGGACTATCTGAATTCAGTATTTCGAAAAGCAAAGATTTTTATTTCTATCCATTCTGCTAAATGATTTATATAATCTTAGCTTCATCATTATGAATAGAAAGTGTTTGCAGGGCTTTACAAAAAATGCACTGATTTTCCCATGAGAGTCTTTCATAGAAGCCAAGGCTTGAATAACTCCAACAGAGGTGATAACACAACCTCCCTTGCCAGCTTGCTCAATTTTCTTCAAAATTAACTTATGTTTTTCTCTGCTTAGTTTTAAAGCCAATTATTCTTTGCTCTGTCCTGCGCATCATGCAAGAACCAGTCTTTGACAGCTTTTCATTCTGTTAGATATGTGCAAGAAAGATTCTGGCACTGAAACCACTCCCTGAATGTAGAATAGTGATTGTACTCTAGTGAATGCAAATCTGATATTTCTCTTCTGCCTTTCATTTTTTTCCCTGTTTTTATTGTGTTAGCATTGACAGCTAAATGCTAACTGCTTACAAGCAGTATTTTGACTGGCATCTTCTATCTGTCTTTCCTTGTCCTCTTCTTTCTCCTCCTCCTTTTCTTCTGTCATATTCATATGGCACAAAAGAGGATTATGACTAAACTCAATGGGTGCTTACTTGCATATCACTGAATTTGTTGGGTTTTCTGATGGAAATATGATCACCAAGAGTTATGTTAAGATGTAAACAGAGGTCAGTTTTCTTAAAGTGTGTACTGACAGGAAGAAGCATCCACAGCTATCCATGATATTGCCTCCCAAATATCACAGTGAAAGAATGACATCACTGTGAAAGGACACACCTTCTTGTATTTGTGCTCTGGGCTTGCATTCAAATACATAATGTTTCAATGTTGTGATGCATATTTTCTCCCTTGCAACCATTTATTTCCATAGATGCCTATAATGCAGATCATCCAAAGGCACACTAATTAGTTTCTTTGATTAAATGGTGCCAAGCAACTGAGTGAACTCAGAAGGGAGTTGTTTTTGGTTTTGCTCTAGGTTTGCCTACTATGTAAAATGTAATCTATATAATTTATATGAATACATACTACAATATGTATTGCTTTCAAGCTGATCTGTCAGCTGGGCTTCTAGAGCATTATCTTTAACATTTTGGATTATGTTAACCAAGAGAACCATAATCCTTGTTGCTGCAACTGCATAATCAGTTTCTAGTCCTCCTCCTGGCGGGTAACTTCTGGAGAAGGATTTTCACTCAGTGTAGTGTGGGAAGGAGGGGGAGAAGCTCAGTCTCCCATAGATTTTGAACAAGACCATTGCTGTTCTAATGAGGAAATGATGGATTCTCTGAGGAGAACAGAGTCGCCAATCTCTTGGTGAAAAGAGTCACCAATCTGGAGACCAAATAAGCTATCAGAGAATCTGTATTGTTTCCCAGTACCAAAATCCAGGACGTTATAGAGAGTTTAACCTGATTAACCAACCATTCTGTGTTTTATGGTATGATGAAGGACAATGCCAAAAAGTACCTTGAAAGAATATCAAGAGACAAGGTGATACAGGAATGGAAGAGCTTGGTGCATAAGTTGTATTTTCATTCATACTTCCAATTGAAGATCCTGGCTGAAGAAAAGAATGGAGGATTCTAGAGGTGAAGCACTGTGGCAAGTGATGATATTGTTGAGAAACTTTTGGATTTTTGGACCATGATCTACTCTATGTAAAAGAGGGTTTTTTTGTGTGAGAGATGAAATGCACCTTACAAAGCCTGGGAACAATATACAGTATTTACAAGATTTTTGCTCAGGTCAGCTGGAAGGCTTTAAGTTAAATCTGAAGTGAGAGGGAGGCCAGTATCCAGAACCACAATCAAAGCATAAAGCCAAAGGCTTTACAAATAAGGAAAGAAGTGGTAAGAAGGAAAGGATGCTGAGGAATATGCCAGGAGATGCAGCAAGCAAACTTAATAAGGACAGTATAAAATGCTTCAGATGTTTCTACATTAATAGAAAACAAACAGGGAGAACTTGAAATCTGAAGGGAGGGAGGAAGATGGCAGGAACAAAACACTATTGTGGATTTGAACTACAGACTACCCACCAAGCAGGAAATACAGATTAAATCTTCACAAATCTAATAGCCAATGTGTCCATGAAGTACACCACTCTGGAAATTAGGAGTTTCAACTGTGATGATGTCAAAAGAGAATCAAATTCTTCAACAAATATATGTGGGCTTGTGTACATGGGTTTGTGTGTGGAGGACGGAGACAGAGCAACAGATTCTTGATGTGCTTTGCAAATAATTTCGTTATCCAAACAGTGAAGAAGGGAACTAAGGTATCTTCCATCTTGGACTTAATATTTACTAACACAGAAGAAATGGTTGAAAACTTGGAAGCTGCACAAAGTTCAGGAGAGAGTGATCATATCATCCTGGAAATCACCATAATGCAGGTAGGGAGAATTCCATGCATGGAGATTTTGTCAAACTGGGAAATTTTGAAAAATGAAATAAAGTCCAAATACAAATGATACCCTAGAGAAAGAAAACTGGAAATACAGCTGGTGAAGCCAGTGTGGTTATTTAAAGAGCCATCTGATAACAAGTTTTAAAAACTGGAAAAAGAGCAGAATATCAGACATTAAGCCATATTGGAAAAGATGGGATAAGAAAGGCTAAAGCTCAGAAATAGCCAAAATGAGGCTTATAATGAGGCTTGCAAAAATAACAAAAAGGGGTTTTGAGGTATGTGTGGAATAAGAGAAAAGTCAAGGAAGTGATTGTCCACTTGTTAGAAAAGATGGAGATGAGGAAAAGAAACTTGAATCCTTCAGGATAGAAGAGAAATGCAAGTCAAAGTAGACAAAGAATTGGGAGTGGACATTTAGCCATGTTGAATGAGATTAAACAGAGAGCATGGTGGCTCAGTGGTGGTTTGACAATCAGCAAGCCCAGGTTCAAGACCCAAGTACTGTGGGACAGGGTGAGTCTCCTGTCAATCACTCTCAGCTCCTGACAACCTAGCAGTTTGAAAGCATATAAATAAGAGTAGATAAATACGTACTGCTGAGATGGAGAAAAAAATGAAAGTGGGGGGGTGAAAATAACATGACAGTGGTGGGGGAAATGAAAGGAGCCCCCAGTTAGGCATCCCCCAGGCAACGGAGATGTCACTGGCTAACCCTCTCAACAGAGAAGTGCCTTGATCGGTACTTCCAACACAAGTTCAGTAACAAGGTTAAATTCCCAGGACTGGATATGGATCGGTTGATGACCTTGGAGAAAGAAGGAAAGAGATGCTGCCTAGGAAACAATCAGACAAGAGAATTAGAAGTCCTCAAGGATTCCCTGGTCTAAGGAAGAAACTTAGGAAGGACCCATCCTAATTGATCAAATAGTTAAAAGTAGTGGCTGGAAGTTTGTGCTTTCAGACTTGCAAGATTCTTTTAATGTAGCCTTACAATAAAATAGAATTTGCTTCTCTAGCTATGCTTCCTGTCTGGTTACTTGGGAGGGCTGACAATTATGTTCCAGAGTACTAAAGAAACTGGCAAATGTAATCTCAAAATCACTTCCTGGAATCATGGATGATTCTGGGAATACAAGGGAAATCTCAGATGTTTGTGGAAGATCTAAAATTGTTTCCCTCTTCAAAAATGGGAAAAATTGGCCCCAGGAAAACTACAATTCAGTCAGCTTGACATCAGTATCTGGAAACTCCTGGAAAAGATAATCAAGTACAGAGTTGCAAAGACTTAGAAAGAAACAAGGGGATTAATAGAAGCCAGCACAGTTTTTTTTTTAAAAAAAAAGCCAGATAAATCTTCCTTTTTTTTAAACAGGATGACTAGAATAGTAGATGGAGGGAATGCTAAGTACATGCAATGTACTTAGACTTTAGTAAGTCATTTGAGAACATTGATCATAGCCCCCTTCTTGATAAAATGGAAAATGTGAGATGATTTGAAGAATAATGTGCCTTACAGTTTAACAACATCTGAAGAGCTCATTCACTGTCTAATTTTGTCTCAGATGAGGCATATGCTTCATTTCTCACAAACATCTGTGTGGCACTGTTCAATAAACATGTGACAGTACTGCAGATTTCTTTCATCTCATTTTTTTTAAAGCAGAACTCCAAATTAATAATGATGAAGGATCAACCACATGTAATTATTAATCATAATCTCAGAAGTGTTTTGGAGTGTACAGAAGATTCATTGAAAAAAAAGAAGAGCTGAATGGGATTCTCATAGATTACCCAAATTATACAAAACAATACATTTGTGCATGCAAGCTGCTGAAAATGCTTAACAAATTCAAATTTAGTGACAAAAATCTTTCAGATCTCAACCCACCCACCTCCAGACAGTCATGAATCAGTATCCTGATTTATTGACTTCCTCACTGTGCCACTGGCTGCTAAAAATATTTTTTAAAATGAAAAAATATTTCATCTTTTTAAAAAAT
>JANHZU010002915.1:1284-17901 GCA_032468055.1 Acrochordus granulatus
GTGTGTTAATCATGGTTACTTGTTTCAGATGTTAGGGACAATCATTTCTACATCAAATTCCATTGAAAATGATTTTGTGGTGAATATTTTGGGGGACTTGGAATGGATCGTCCGATTTTCTATTGTTTTCAATGGGAAACCTTGTTTCGCTTTACGAGCATTTTGTGCTAAGAGCGTTCTTCCGGAACGGATTAGTCTCGTCTTGTGAGACTCCACTATATATTCCAATAAGTAATATCTAGTCTTCCAAAATTCTCAGTCCTCCATTGTGACAATTTGCACTAAAAATTAAATCACTAAATTTAATCATAAAAAAAATGATTCCATAAAATCACTTTTCTTTGGGAATTTTTTTAAAAAATCAAATGTCTTCTGCTTGTGTTGGAATTAGGCCAAAAAATTAGGAAATTAAATCAGAGAAGCAATAAAACTAAAGCTAAACCAACAAGTATTCTAAAGTCATTAAGATAAAAGACTGAAATAAGTTCTACAAAGAGAAACTGCCTTAAAATTCAGTAGTTTGCACACAGAGACACACCATTTGACTCCTGATTGTGCAGTGAGAACTGTCTGAATGCTAGTAGGCAAACAACTAACGTCTCCTTTGACAAATGATCAGAAGAAGAAGCCACCTGCCCACTTGGTCAACATGAACAAAGAGAGGCCAACATAAAAAAAAATAGCAACCAACTCTACAGGCTTTGTCAACGGATTTGCTAAGAAACAAGCTCTCAAAAATTAGACAAACACCTGCTCAGAGTCCTGTTTGAATAAACAACTAGAAGAATTGTTTGTACATCTAACCTACAGCCAGGCAAGGCGGTCAAAAAAGGCGCAATGCTTAATTGCAAGACAGTCAAGCACTGCAGCTTCACTTTCTAGTTTGATTTATCTAACAGATGCTGCGTTTAGTTGGTTTTTGACTTGTTCCTTCCTCCTCCCATAATATACCGGCTGGAAAAATCAAGTGAAGGTACATAAAGTCCATATCTATTTTTCATTTAAGGGGGAACTAGGTCTTTTGAAAAAAAAATCTTATGATTCCTGATTTCTTTGGAATGTAAAGAAGCATCAAGCGATTTTAGTTATCTTGGTTGACAATATTATACTGTTATAACATCTGATTTAAGATTTGGAAGGATCCAAATTGTGTTGATATAAGAGACTGAGCAAGAAGGAACCATAATTTGATCTAAGGATCAAACTGGCTTTGGGCAACCATTGAAAAGTGATCTCTATATACCCTACCAAGTAGAAAATCTGCAGGAAGAAGATGCAATCCTGAAACTCAAGATGGCAGCTGCGATGGAATGATTGAAGTCCTGTCCTTTTTTACTTGTGTTGCACAGACTCTGTTCATACACGCTTAATCACACACACATTCAACCTCTTTATACAGCTCCCAAGGGTTTCATATTGTTTGATTGAGTGTTTTACCTTTTTGCTCTTTTTTATATTCAATGCTTTGTTCATGCATAGTTTGTAGTAATGAAGGAGAAGAAAAATTGCAACAGGTTGTGTGAGCAAAAAAGTAATGTGTGATTGAAGCTCCACCAATGTTTTGTGTGCAATTGGACCATTGTGGTTGCCAACTTGACTTTTTTTTGCCAACATTCTGCAGACATTTTTACAAGCCATCAAGGCAAAGAAGGAAGCAAACTCAGTTAAGTATCTTTTCAATAGTACATTGGTGATACTTTTAGACAGTGTTTCCCACTAAAAGAGTTGTGAAGGCAAAGAAGCCGGAACTTCAAATAAAATTTTTCATGGAGCAGCATGGAGTCTCAAAGGCCAGATGTCCATGAAGTATCAAGCAATCCAAAATTCAAGATGCATCTGCAATCATGCAATCAAAGCCCTGCAACATAGAGAAAGGAGAGATGTTTCGATTGTGCAATTGTAGTTGCTGTCTTGACTGTGTTTGACCCCTCCTCCTGCAGACCCTCCTGATAAAGTTAGAAGTAACTGGAAGCTGCATGGATTGAAGCACACAAATGTCACCCACATGTCCCACTTTTGTGAGAACCTCCAAATATCACTACTAAAATTATCATCAAGCTAGCCCTTTGTTTCATTTTCATTCATTTTTTCTGTGTGTGATCTGTTTTTATAAACACAGTGCTCCTAGGATATCCAAGAATCACACATTCTTAATTGATTAGTGCAGAAAATGGTTTCTAACTTAGTCTTCAGAAAAACTGTTCAGCAGGAATTAGTCTGCCAAGAAAAGTCAACCCATCTGCCAAGGATTCTGTGATGGCATTCTCGATCACATGTACAATTTTCAGGGCATATTTGGTTATTCCCCATTAGAGTTGAGCACACAATGTAAGAACACACTTAATCATTCTTTGCAAATGCAAATTTCAGTGAGAGGTTTTCAAAAAGAATGACTGGTGCTTTTTTTTAAATAAATAATTAGAATTAAAAGGGGCACTTGCAACAAAATTCCATTCCTTGCATATAGGTACAGTATATTTCGTTGCTTTCTGATTAACATGGGTAGGGTGACTAATGATGATACACCTATTAATTATCCTTTGAATAAAATTATTCCTTGAATAAACTCCTAATTTTATTACGTCATTTCTTATGAAGCAGGCAAGGCCTTAATTATGGATTTCTCCATTTTAATAGCAAAATGAAAATTATGATGCCATGCATAACTCATTACTTCCTCTGTTACCACTTTGGGTATTGAGGGAATTATGGGAGGGATTATGCCATGCAATTGGCCAAAATAACCCCTACTAAAATAAGATTTGTCTAATTTTTGTAGGCATTTAATCTCTATATACAATAAGGATAGGCAATTTAGGGCCTTCAAATATATATATGAACTACAGTTCCCAGAATCCTACATTCTGTGAATATGGGAAACATAAAACATGTATGAGATGTCACAACATAGAAGACCCAACAGGGAAAATTCAACAGGCTTAAAGTATCTAAAATATATTTTCTAAAAATGTATAACCACAAATCAAAAAACAAGAATAGGGATGAAATGTAAAGAGAATGCAAATAGAACCAATATAAAACATAAATACAGGTGAACCATTACAGTGATTTGTGAACTAGGAATGGTTGGGGCAGAAATATTTCTAGCAAAAATTACAGATAACTGTAGAGTACTTTAATGTTTGAAAATATTATGAGGATATAATGAAGAATAAGCTTTGAGAGGTTATTACTTGTTAGTTTCAACACATAAGAGGTAGCTATGGCCAGTAGTTGTAAATTTAATAAACTCATTATTGTACTCAAAGGATAATTTTAACAATTCATGCCAACTGATTTTCTGAATAGGCTATTAGCTATACACAACAGCTTTAGAACATGAGTAAACTGTAGCTTTAAAAAAAATACATAGTTCCTCTTAACTAGTGGCATAGACTTAATTGAAGGAAATCAAAGAACAAGATCAAGATGGTTATCTTTTCACCGAAAATATGTTGGATTTCCCCAAGCTCCAAAAAGTGACAAAAAGAAGCTACAAGCTTGTTCATGCTTTGTGCCAGATTGCAGAGCTGAACAAACAGCAAGAAAACTGAGCATTTTGCAGCATTTATTATTTGGTCTGCTCTCCTGATTCCTTTCTGAACTCCCCATCCTTGCCTAATGGAATCCAGAGAACATTTCTGTTTATGCTAACTACCGCAACGCTAACATAAGCCAAAACTAACTGTTACTGAAACAAGAGAGATTATTAACATTTATTGAATTTTAATCTATGTTTGGGGTTGTATTCAGGGTCATCTGTTTGAAAAAAGGGGGCAGAATGCTTTGATCATGTGATCACAGAGGCTATTTTGAGTTTTTAGATTATCATCACCCCCCCCCAACATCCCTGAGTTCACTTTAGTTTTTCAATCAATTAACACTGACTGCCTAAATATGGACTGGAAATTAAATTAGATCAAGAGTGTCTAGCTGCAATGCTGGCTCCTAATTTGAGTGTATTTTATTCCAGTACCCTGTGTCCAGTTCTTTTCCCATATTGAATAATGATAGAACAACTAAATTCCTATAGGTTTATGCAAAATGTTGCATAATTCTTACCCTGAAGATCTGTCCTTGTTGCAAAGTAGTCTCTGCCTATATGAAAGACCACCTAGTGAATAATTAGGTACAGCTTAACTACATTCTCTGGCTTGACTCATATGTAAGTACGAATGCTGATGTTGGAAGCAGAACTTTTTCTCTGTTGTGGGGAATATTTTTTTATTTTGGATTTATTTTTAGACCTCCAGGGACTGCAGGAAGCATGATGGTGACTCAGTGAAGTCATCAGATCACTCGAAGCCAACCCTTGTTTGGCATCAGTATACAGAGGAGTATATTAACCCTCCTCTACAGATAAATCACTTATTTAATTATTTTCCTAGAACCAAAGTGAGCCAACATTTAGTCTTAAGCATCATCTAAGACCCAAGTTATTTATTTATTTATTGGATTTATATGCCGCCTAAATCAGAAGACTCGGCAGCTTAAAATAAAACTATACAAGAATAAAAATCCATAAAACCAGTATTTGCTGAATTTTTGGGATGTACCTTTGTTATTATGGTATTTATAGTAGTGTATTTCTCTCAGAGTGTCTCTCTCCCAAAAAATATGAAACATAATATACAGAAACCCATACTGGCTCAGTCATTGTCTGGGTCAACAAGGACCACACTAGATGTTGGAGTTCCTGGATATCTGGTGAAAAATGGGTTACAGAACTCCATTGGAGAAGGAAATGGCAATCTACTCCAGTATCCTTGCCATGGACAGTAACATAATGCTAAAAGATATGATGCTGGAAGATGAGCCCTCAGGTCAGAAGGTGTCCAATCTGCTACTGGGGAAGAGCAAAGGGCAAGTACAAATAGATCCAGAAAGATTGAAGTGGCTGGGCCAAAGATGAAAGGATGCTCAGCTGTGGATGTGTCTGAAGAGGAAAGGAAAGTCCAGTGCTGCACAGAACAATATTGCATAGGAACCTGGAATGTAAGATCCATGAATCAAGGTAAGCTGGATATTGTCAAACATGAAATGGCAAAATTGAACATTGACATATTAGGAATCAATGAACTAAAATGGATGGGAATGGGCAAATTTAATTAGATGACTAATATATCTACTACTGTGGGCAAGAATCCCTTAGAAGAATTGGAGTAGCCCCCATAGTCAATAAAAGAGTGGGAAAAGGAGCACTGGGATACAATCTCAAAAATGACAGAAAGATCACAGTTTGAATCCAAGGCAAACCATTCTACATCACAGTAATCCAAGTCTATGTCCCAACTATGGATGCCAAAGAGACTGAAGTTGACCAGTTCTTTGAAGGTCTACAATACCTTCTGGAACTCACACCAAAAAAAGTTGTCCTTTTCATCATAGGCAATTGGAATGCTAAAGTAGGAAGTCAAAAAGTATATGACAGGCAAGATTGGCCTTGGAATACCAAGGAATGAAGCAGGGCAAATGCTAACAGAGTTTTGTCAAGAGAATATGCTGGTCATAATGAATACACTTTTTCAACAAACCAAGAGGCAACTTTACACATGGACATCACCAGATGGTCAACAGTGAAATCAGATCGATTGTTATTATTTTCAGCCAAAAATGGAGAAGCTATGTACAGTGAGTAAAAACAAGACCTGGAGCTGATAGTGGCTCAGATCTTGAGCTTCTTACTGCAAAATTCAGGCTTAAACTGAAGAAAGAAGTGAAAATCACTAGGCCATTCAGATATGACCTCAGTCATATCCCTTATACAGTGGAGCTGAAGATTAGATTTAAGGGATTAGTTCTGGTAGACAGAGTGTCTGATGGATGGAGGTGCATAACACTCTACAAGAGATAGCTATTAAAACTATCTCAATGAAAAATAATTGCAAGAAAGCAAAGTAGTTGTCTGATAAGGCTTTACAAATAGCTGAGGAAAGAAGGAAAGCAAAAGGCAAGGAAGAAAGGGAAAGATATACCCTACTGTATGCAGCTTTCCAGAGAACAGCATGGAGAGAGAAGAAGGCCTTCTTAAATGAAATAGAGATATTTCATTTATGTAAAGAAATAAAGGAAAACAACAGACTGAGAAAGACTAGAGATCTCTTCAAAAAAATTGGAGATATCAAGGGAACATTTCATGTATATATGGGCATGATACAGGACAAAAAAGGTAGGGACCTAGCAGAAGCAGAAGAGATTAAGAAGAGATGGCAAAGACACACAGAAGATCTCTACAAGAAAGATCTAAATATCCCTGACAACCATGAAGATGTGGTCACTGACCTAAAGCCATACAACTTGGAGTGGGCCTTAGGGAATATTACTAATGACAAAGCTAGCAGAGGTGATGATATTCCAGATGAACTATTTAAAATCCAAAAAAATGATTCTGTTAAAGTACTGCACTCAGTATGCCAGGAAATTTGGAAAACTCAGCAGTGGTCACAGGATTGGAAAAGGTCAGTTTACATTCCAATCCCAAAAAAACATAGTGCCAAATTGTAACTATTGTACAATTGCACTCATTTCACACACTAGCAAGGTTATGCTCAAAACACTACAGGCTGGACTTCAACAGTATGTGAACCAAGAACTACAAGATGTACAAGCTGGGTTTGAAGAGGCAGAGGAACTAGAGATCAAATTGCCAACATTTGCTGAATCATGAAAAAAATGAGGGAATTCCAGAAAAACATCTACTTCTGCTTCATTGATGACACTAAGGCCTTTGATTGTATAGATCACAACAAACTGTGGCAAATTCTGAAGAAGATGGGAGTACCAGACCACCTTACCTGTCTCCTGAGAAACTTGTATGCTAGTCAAGAAGCAACAGTTAGAACCAGACATGGAACAACTGACTGGTTCACAGATAGAAAAGAGTACAACAAGGCTGTATATTGTCACCCTGTTTGCTTAACTTATGTGCAAAGTATATCATACAAAATGCTGGGCTGGATGAATCACAAGCCGAAATTAAGATTGCTGGGAGAAATATCAACAACCTCAGATATGCAAACGATACCACTATAATGGCATGTAGCGAAGCAAAACTAAAAAGCCTCTTGATGAGGGTGAACGAGGAGAATGTAAAAGCTGGTTTGAAACTCAACATTAAAAAAGTAAGATCATGGTAAACAGTCCCATCACTTTCTGGGAGACAGAAGGGGAAGAAATGGAAGCAGTAACAAATTTTATTTTCTAGGGCTCCAAGATCAGAGATGGTGACTGCAGCCTAAAAGATGCTTGCCCCTTCATATTAAAAAACAGAGACATAACCTGGCCGAGAAAGGTCCATATAGTCAAGGCTATGGTTTTCCCTGTCGTAATGTATGGCTGTGAGAGTTGGACCATAAGGAAGGCTGAGCATCGAAGAATTGATGCCTTCAAATTGTGGTGCTGTAAAAGACTCTTGAGAGTCCCTTGGACTGCAAGGAGACCCATCAGTCCTGAAGGAAATCAACCCTGACTGTTAATTGGAAGGACAGATATTGAAGCTGAAGCTTAAATATTTTGGCACCTAAGGTGAAGAGAGGACTCATGATGCTGGGAAAGACTAAAGTCAAAAGGAGAAGAGAACAGCAGAGGATGAGATGGTTAGATAGCATAGTCATGTGATAGGCGTGTGTTTGTGTGGACTTCAGGAGGCAGTGTGGGACAGGAAGGCCTGACATGCTGCGGTCCATGGGGTCACAGTCAGACACGACTGCATGTCTGAACAACAACAAACATGCATCACACTATTAAGTATTTAATGCCAAGACTGATAATTTTAACTATAAGCATTTATAGAAATTTTCAGACTGACCCAGTAAACATTAATTCAAGTTTTCATGAAAAGACATTTTTTAAATGTTTTTTAAAGTATTTCTCCCCAGTAAAATACTTGTACATTATTTACATGACTATATACACATAATATGGATTAATATACACATAAAGATTTTTCCGTAATTTAATATTATTATGAGAGATTTTACTGCAGAATTTGAAGAACTGCAAATTTGAATGGTAACTAAATTTTGTTTAATGATCTGAAAATGCTATATTAGATAAGTTCATATGCAGATATAGATTGAATGAATGTTTTCCCATTCCTATTTCTTCTACTTTAGAAAATACACTTGACTAGAATTGTGCAGATATTCTATACTTATGTCCAATCCAAACCTATAATTATAAAGTAGCACAATGATTTTTTGAAAAACTTTTAGTAATTAATGTCTAGAAGGAAATTAATTTGATTTATCCATTTGCCAATGGGAAACAAAATTATTTTCAGAGAAAACAATGTATCTAATTTTTGGGGGGGGTCGGCTTTCTCAACAGGTTTCTCATGATTTTGCAATCAATTTTAATGAAGATAATCCAGAATGTGCAGGTAATCAGCTTTTTTTTAACAGCAAACAATGTAATGCTGTTCAGTTGTTTACTGTATTTTTGATCAACTGTTAAGCCTAAACTGTATATTTCAGTTTATGAATTTGTGCAGTACTGACTTATATTCAGTGTTCCTTGTATGCTTTTCTCAGTAGAACTTAAACTCAATGGAGAAGACATATAAGAACTATTAATTGTAATACAAAACTGCCCAGATCTATGTCCAACATTTTAAATATAGCTAGGAAATGATATATCCCTGCAGCACAGAAGATGGTTAGATTTCCAGTAGTTGGATTCAGTATTAAGAAAAAATCTCGCATAGGTATTATTTTCATAGTCTTAAATATTAATTATCCAGGCATCCAGAATAGCTACATTACATATAGCTGTTAAATGAAAATAGAAATTCAATCATTTGTAGATTAACAGTTGACCTTAGAATTAATTTGTAGCTGACTCTGTTTTAATTTGTTGTATATCCACAGTGTAATTATTTAATTTATGGGAATTTGTTTTATAGTTGTTTGTTTCACTATATTGCTTTTCTAAAAGATGATTTTTATACAAGTTCCTTTTGAGAAGGATGATGAAGACAACAGCAGCACCTGCAACAAACTGATAAATTATCCTTATTTGAGATCTAGATCTTATTCCAAGATTTCCTTTCCAAATTTCTTGATAAAGTACACGTCATTAGAAAAGCCATATAATGACTTGGTTCCAAAATTACTAAGGACAGTAAGAGAGAATAAAAAATAGCAATGTTTTATTTCCATCTAATAATTAATCTCTATAAGCCTCTAAAATCATTGCATTTTTCTAATGCTTGCATTATTAACAAAATATTCTATGGCATGTAAAATGATTATACTTGCAAAGGCTTTTAATATAATCTGAGATGGTTAATATCTACAAAATTCAGAGTTGAATGCTGATGGCAAGGAAGAGAGCTAGTTTATGAATTATATATTACATGTCAAATAAAAGAGGTCACATCAGCAGGGACAGTTGTTGTCTTACAACTCTTTCAGAATCATGGCTGAGCAGATTAAATAGGTTGTCTAGTTATGAACTGCTTAAAAAAAATCACACCTGGAGGAAACCATGGAGTCACGTTCTCCTTTCCAAGAGTCTTTTGATTTCAGCAGCATATAAATCCAATAAATAAATTTGCTCAGTCCCTGTCTTCAGCCTATTTTCATCTTGTCATTTTACAAGGGATTCAAGGGGTGGTAGAAGCATATCAGAATTGCCTCCCGAAGCTTCAGCTCTATGGGCCAACCAATATTGCTCCCATCATTCAAAAGGTGGCAAAATCAGCATCAGAAGAAACAAACACCAAGGAGGCATCGGTAAGAATCGTGGAAGACAATAATGACAACGACATAAATTACTAGTTTATACTATCTTTACATTTGAGAGCAGAAAATACCAGATTAGATACACATTGACATACTTTAACCATTCTTGAATGTTAAGTTCTGAGCAGTACCAGCATAATAAAAGGAGAATTTGAATAAGGAATTAAGAGTTGGACTCCAGAGCAGCAATGTTTTTATTTATCTGAGCTTTCAGATCCAAAAGTCTAGTATCCCTCATCAGAGCTAAACACAAAAGGGAATAAAAGAACTCACAGGTCAACAGCTGGGCTCGGTTTGACAGTTACACTCATGCTAACCATCCATCCCCACCCCTCTCTCCCTTGCACATGTGCCTTTGGTAAGTGCCATGTTCCAGTTGACTGTAGAGCTGGTAGGATAGAGGCAGATCTATGCATCTATTTAAAAAGAAAGGACCATTTCCCATGCTTCTAATAATCCCCTAGCTAATCTTCCCTCCCACACGACCTCAGAAGGTTGTTTTGTTGAATGTAAAAGTGTGATTCAATTCACAGCTGTGGGTTGCAACCAGAGACCTTGGGTCCTTCCTTAAGATTGCCTGTTCATGTTCCTTTAAGTTCTGATCTAGTCTGCAGCCAGTCTGCTCAATATAGTTCATGGTACAAGGAATGCAATAAACAACACCTGCTAATTCTTTCAAATCCAGATGATCTTTTATCTTCATAAGTTGGTGTTTTAAGATAAACTCTGATCTACATGCAGTTCCCGCATTTAAGTCTTGCAATATGCATTCTGTTGCCTCAGAACCATTGTTAATATATGGGAGGGAAACCATGTTCTTATCTGCAACTCCTTCCCCCATTTTGGTCTAGAACACAAGTGTTTTGCTCTGATGATGGATCCTAGACTTTTGGATCTGAAAGCTCAGATAAATAAAAACATTGCTGCTCCAGTCCAATTCTCACTTACTTATTCAACATGTCCCTGGAAAACAAATATTTAAGTTTATTGGTAAAAAGAAAATTTCCACAGCTCTTTCAATGAACACAGTCTATGTTTTCTAGTTGTGGTGGTTTTCATTGTGGAAATAGGGAGAAGAGAAAGCATTTCCAAAAATGTATTAAAAACTAAGAATGTTTTAAGGTATGGTTAGCTAGATTTGATACTACTCATAAGATATCTGCTTACTGTTTGTGAATACAAATTGTTATCTAGCTATTCTTAACTATAATCAAATGTATAATATTGATGTGCATGTTGTGCCAGGCTTAATTATGTCCTACCTTTCTGTGTCACATGAAAGAGATACTGATGATGTTTTTCTATGTGTATTTCAAAAACAAAATGTCTTTATTACACTATTTTATACTGCTATTAATTTACACAATCAAAGTAACTGATGCCATACCAGATATAGTTCTAATGCATCCATTCTCATTGGAAATGAAGTCCTGGGAAAATTGATTCAGTGTAGTAATCAATGATAATCATAGTCATCTTTATCTACCTGGGCAACCAGCAATTCACCCCTAGATTGAGAAAGGAGCCTATTAGCCCTTTCAAAATGTTGTGTGCATATTTCTAGTTGCGATTCAAGTTATATACTAGTGCCTTTAAATTAATTACTTTTAGAAATATTTCAATTACTCCTTTAAATTATTTCTATTTTTTTATCAGACACTCTCCTAACATTTATTCAGGAAAACAGATGAGAAAAGTTATTATGATTGAGTTTATACATTACGCTAAATGATAGCATGTTTAACCATGGTTTAGTGATCAATCCACAAATAGCAGGTTCACATAGCTTGCATGCTATATGCCATGATTTAGCAAATAGCTGCTGATTTGAACAACATAGTGACTGAAGTCAGATAGAAAACATTGGACTTACAACGTCTTATATGAGTCCCATCTACATGGATGGTTATATGATTCTTCCGAAGGAAACATATCTTACTGTTGCCTTCATACTTCCTGTGGAATAAGTACATCTTGTAATTTTATTTTGTTTCTTCTGATTATATTTATTTAACTTTACATCTCTAGTCTTCATCAGAGGAAAGTGCTATAAAAATAATGGAAGTGGTCAACTGCCAGGGAATCTCAGCAGCATTGTTTTTATCCAACAGTTGCCAGAAGTGCATTTAAATATTGACCTTCCTGTTGTATTTTTTAGCAATATTTCATCTTGTTGATTCTGACGGATGGGGTCATCACCGACATGGCTGATACACGTGAAGCCATTGTCCATGCCTCTCACCTCCCCATGTCGGTCATCATTGTTGGAGTTGGAAATGCTGATTTTAGTGACATGCAGATGCTTGATGGGGATGATGGTATCCTGCGGTCTCCCAAGGGAGAACCTGTTTTACGAGACATTGTTCAATTTGTGCCATTCAGAAACTTCAAACATGTAAGAGCTGTTTCAGTTGTATTATTTTTGATAAGGCATTAATATTTAGTTCAGGGTTTCCACCCATAAATGCTACACCTTTCATAATAATCTTCACACACAATTCAGGTAGAAAGAAATTTAAACTTATTTTAATAAGGTATGGTAAGTACTTATCTATGTAAATATATGTGTTTGTTGCATTACATTAAATTTTAGGTAAACTATATATGTAAACTATTTCTTATTGTACTTTGATAAATATGACCTTTATCTTATAAGGGTGAAAGGCCTTGATTAAATGCAGATGTGTGTGTGTCTGTGTACATCTATATTGACCAGGTATTGGACCACTGGGAATCAGTACATGACTAGTTTTGTCCTATATTTGGACTCCTCAACATGTATAACCAGATTTTTCAAAAGGATTCAAACCTTTCAGGAACTGGATCAGTGAATTAGCTATAAGTGCTATCCAGGTGCTTGTGCTCACTAGTATTATAGAAAGGTATATACAAAATCTATATGTAGATTTATAAATAGTTCTTTAAACTTTCAAAGTAGAGAAATATGGATATTACATTATATTGTATCTTCATGTATGATATATTGGGATAAGGGTAGGGGTAGAAGTCATATAATACATTATACCACACAGAATATACACTGTATAAACATAGAGAAATTTCCTCCCTTTCCAAGGGAGATGGGGATAGAAGTCATGTAAACCCCATACATAGAGACATGACATAATATAATATCAATATTTATCTATTCTGAGAGCTTAAGGGATGGTAGACTGGGTATATCATTCTAAGGATGGATATAGTCAACATGGTAGCCTTACTCTCTTTGTTACCTGCTATGTATAGAGAGGGGCATGGTGGCAAAGCAGTTAAACACTGAGTTTGTTGGCAGAAAGGTTGGCAGCCCTAGTTCGAGATCCAGGGTGAGCTTCTGTTACTTGCTCCAACTCCTGCCAATCTAGCAGTTCAAAAGCATGTAAAAATGCAAGTAGATAAATATGTACCACCTAAATTATTGGGAAGGTAACAGCGTTCCATGTGCCTCAGCATATAGTCATGCCGGCCACATGACCATGGAAACATCTTCAGAAATACTCGATGTATAAAGGGAATATCTTCAGTGAATCACAGGATCTTTGACTGAGGATCCTGATTTTTTAAAATCCTCATTTGCATGGTGGACCTCCATGGGCAGAGGCAGATTTTCACCTTCTATAAACTGGGAGGATGAATAGAGGATGGTTAATAGAAGAGCAAACTATTGACTCTCCTCTATCTCCAGATGATGCCTGTATTCCAATTACTTATTTTTATTATTTCCACTCAAATTTCCATTCACTTGCAATGGTGTTTTCTTCTATTAATATATTCTCACACTGTCCCAATCTAATTATATGGAGAAAAAGGACAAATTCATTTTCTTTCTGGATAAATACTCTACATTGTTTTGAGTTTTTGAAAGAAAGTTGGATATAAATATAATAAATAAATGTTACAGGGGAGTTATGAACTCAGCACTTATAAACTTATAATTATTTATAAATTTATAATTATAAATATTTTATTTATAATGGCACCTTAAAAGTTATAAAGAAAAATTGGAACAGTTAGTAGTGAGCTAACATACATTATTTTCAACCATTTCTTGCAGGCATCCCCAGCTGCATTAGCAAAAAGTGTTTTGGCTGAAGTTCCAAATCAAGTGGTCGACTATTATAATGGGAAAGCTATTAAACCAAAATGTATGTCAGAATATGAGTCTTCCAGGACACTAGCTCCGTGAACATCCCTACATACTTGACAGGATACTGAAATACTATTTACAATTATTGTATTTAAAATGAAAATAGCACGTTTTTGTGATTTTTATCTCAAATCCCTCTTTTTTTTTTTTGCATGTGTAGCCTAAAGGCTTGCAGGTAAAGATTAAGCAACTGTATTGTTGAAGACTTTTTATGAAAAACAATCAGAATTATTACTCTTTACATTACAGCATGTCATCTTGAAATGAAAAGTTATCTGTATCAGTTTTTTATACAGGTTTGTTGGAATTTTGCTAAATTTCTTATTATCTTTACACTGTAAAACATTTTGAAATATTTATTGGAAGTTGATAGCCAAAATATCTTTGGGTTTATCTGCTATGAAGTGAAAAGTTTTTTCAAAATGGCAGATGCATGGATTGTATTTTGCATGTTCCAAAATAAAAACAACACAGTTTTGCAAGTTTGTGTGTTTTTCTTTCTACAAAGCTGTCTGTTCAAATCATTTCATCAAAACTTCCATTTTCAAATAATGACAATTTCTATTACCAAAAACTCTCCAAACTATTTCAGGAAATTGTACCTTCAAACATGAATCTAAGATACGTATAACAAGCATGACATTTATATACTTACAACAAATATGCCGAAATATAGCCAAGAATAGGAAATTTGACAATTATGTAAAACAAAACAAAATAAAGAATAATGAACAGTAAGGGACTATAGTTATTGCAATACTTGGTAATGATGGTGTTTACATAATGTGTTAAACAAAAGATTATTTGGGTAAACCATATTAAACTATTACAAGTTATCTAGTTAACTATTACAAACCACACTGGCTAATTTCATAGAAACTACTAAATCAAGCAATCAAGCAAATGTGTAGGATTTGACCAGGAGACATTATGCCTTCTTGTCTTAGCCATAGTTATTATGGGATTTGATGGCCTGTATTCTGTGTACATCTGATTTTTTATAATATTAGTTCTTTTCATCCACAATATCTGTTGTATTGTCAATTCTTTTGCATGACTTTGACATGGCTAATCACTGAAGGAATTACCTTTTCATAGACTGTTAACTTTCTGTTAAATCTTGCAATTCCTATGTTCTGCAACTAGGAGAATTGTACTACATTGCAATAACGCTACAGATAAGACATATCCAGTAATGGAAAATTGATGAAAATAATTTTTAATTACATTTGAACACTACCAACAATTCAAACTGGATTATTTGAAGACTGGAAAATAATGATGAGAATTCTCTGTATTTTGCAATGGCCATCAGGAGGTCCTCAAGACAGCATAATCTAACATATTTAGAAATAGCAAATTTCTACATCTGAGGACTGGGATGGATTATATTTTAAATTTATTTTAAGCTGCCTTAAGAACATCAATTAAAAGCCAGAATAAATGTCCACCTGTAGAGAAAAAAATAAGTTGCATACATTGTTATAAAAGAGGATATGTTAAATTTAAAAAGATAGCTTTCTTTAAAAAATGGCTAACTGGGCATTGCGCTTGCTGAAGGGCTAATGACACTGTTTTGGGGAAAGCATAAGCCGCAACTGATGGGACGATGACATGACATGAATAGGGTTCGATTACATATATGAACAAGATCACATATGTATTAAGCCTATTCAGGGGATTACACAATACTTTGTTATGTTTTCTACTTCAAAAAAAAAACCTTTCATGAATGATTTTCAGCTATTACAGCATGGAATTAAGTGGAACCAGATGAACAGGAAAAGAAAAGGATAGAATTTAACAAACCATGGGGAAGAAATCTTCTAAACAGCATAATGGTCAATGGACAAAAGTTGGTGATAAAATACAATGTGCCCTAAATGGCTCATGTTTAACAAAAAGAGAATTTAGAATATCTTATGATACAAAAAGAAAGTTCCCACCAATGTGGCAGATTGTAAGACTATAGTCTGACTTAAATGAGAAGAAAATAAATGTTTTTTATTGTTATTTCATACTCTCTAACTCTAAAGGATCCCTGTTAACTTGTTTATTTTGGACCTGGTACTCAACTCTGAAGCCTACGGATGAGTCACAGAGTCCCATATATTGGAGTAGAATTTTATCAATTGAAAAAATTAATATGTGACACAATACCATCTTTTCCCTCTTACAATCACTATTTCTAAGTACAAATAATTGCTTTTTCATTCATTCAAAATGGTAATGCCTTAGTAGCCCACTTGCAAACACTCAGTATTTAGCAGGCATTTTCTTCTCTCACTGATACAATTTAGATTTTATGACACATGATCATTATCTAATTTCCAGGCAGTGTCTTCTAGAAAATTCTCAATGCCACAGGGATACCTTATGGTCCACTGACCATATAGTATATTAAAATACATATTGTTGGCATTAATCCACACAACTTTAATCTATGAAGGATATGTCTGGTTTATCATTATGAGGAACATATGTCTGCAAACTAGCTATGTGGAATATTTAAAATTCATTTCAAACTTATATAAAATGAGGAAGAGTAATCAGCCCTGTGGCAGTACAGTGATGCCTCACAAGATGAGACTAATCCATTCCGGAAGAACACTCTTAGCTCAAAATGCTCGTAAAAAAGAAACGCAGTTTCCTGTAGGAAACAATGGAAAGTCAGATAATCCGTTCCATGCCCCCAAAAATATTCACCAAAAAATCATTTTCAACGGAATT
>JANHZU010002915.1:60425-79775 GCA_032468055.1 Acrochordus granulatus
GGGGGGGTATCTGCTCTCCAGGTGGTGAGAGCAGGGCTTCAATGAGCCTGCCAAATGGGAGTTCCTCCTAACCCTCCTGCTGATTGTTCCAAATCCTCCACCAGTGCCTTCAGCAGTAGCCAGGCAGGGCCAAGACCCAGTCAGGGATGCTGTGATGAATGTCCACCATCAGCCTACTGCCCCTGCCACTTGTGCTTCTCTGCATTCACAGTGGCCAGCCCAGCACTCTGGACCAGAAGCCCCCCACTGGTCTACCTCTTGCTGCAGGCATTATGAAGCAGCCCCGTCTCACTCAGGTGGCCCCCAGCCAGCTGGTCCTCCATCCATGAGAATCTCATGTGGGCTGGACAGGGACTGCCAAAAGGTCAAATGTGGCCTATGGGCTGTGAAATGCCCAGGTTGGGATGCTAGGCTATTTTAATACCATAAGAAACATAAATCAGGAGAAGTTAGCATAATAGCAGTGCATTCCATGCCTCCAAAATGAATTTCCTGCAAATAACCCTGAGGCAAAACTTGGATAAATTATTGCATTCCTACTTACTTCAGTTGCAAAGGAATTTAATACTTTCCTGGAAAGCTGGGAGATGGAGATTTATACACTGAAATAGGAATTTATGCAGTCAATGCCTCTATTTCTTCTGAAGCAAGAAGTTATTAAAAAGATAATTAGTTCAGATAAACGATGCCAGTTCCTGGAGTCTCTATCAAATATTGTCTTTTCATAATCTTGTTCTACCTCCATCATTATCAGATCACCTTGAAGAAATTAAAAATCTCCAGTCCATTTAGACTTGCAAGTGAAGGGAGAATTAAGGGAAAGGCATGGAGGTTATACTTAAATAAATTATTTGAAATGCAGTTCCTTGTTACTGAGAAAGTGTTTGGCCTATTTGTTTCCACATTTTGTAATAACTTGTCACTTCCCTTTCATTGGCAAGGAGTTTCAAATGCCTATGCTCCTTTGGCAAATTTAAACCCAATAAAGATCTTCCTGTAGCTATCATAGCAGATCAATTAGATGTTATTGTCAATTGCCATATTTGGTGGGACTTTTTTTTTTTTGCTATACTTGTAGTGCCCTTTCTCTTTTGTTTAGTTCAATAGGAATTTGTAAAGCAATCAGGGATAGGAGATAGGGAACCAAGATAAGTGTGCACAGTTTGAGTGAAGGCTGAGAGATTTAGGAAAAAAGATGGAGAGATAAGATGAGACTTTGCAAGAGTGAACAGTGTACAGGCAAATTTAACAAGGAAGACAGGAAACAGGAGAACAGTTAAATAAAAGTTTAAGGAGAAAGTCTTACATTTTTCAGTTAAGGCTAAGATTTAGGAGAGCCCAAGCTTATGGGATAGAGGTTTCCAAAGTCTAAAAAAAAATTTGGAAGGAGATGTTATTTCCCTACTTGTATATTAGAGAGCTAAGAGGAAAAAACACACACATGTGGCAGGCACAAAAACACAAACTTGAGAACAGAAATAAGCAGGGGACCCACAAGATCTTATCCAAATGGTCTCAAATAATTTATTAGGGCATCTGTGGATGGGGATACTTCATGGTTCAGAAAAACAGACAAAACCCATGTGCATGCACAAACATATTTGACTAAAACATGCACTTAAGGAGACACCAGACAAATATCTCCTTTCCCCAACAGCAGATTTCTTACAATTTAACCTGGACTGTCATTTGTTCCATAATCCCATTTCTTGGGGAAGGGGAGGAAAGAGAAAAGAGGGAAGAGAAAAGAGGGAAGAGAAAAGAGGGAAGAGAAAAGAGAAAGCATTTTTCTCCTCAATCAAATCCTGATTTGCTCTCCAGGCAAATCAGAGTGGGATCACTTAGCATGACTCTTTCAATTTTTTAAAGAAATTTTAAAATGTAGTCTCTTGTGGGGAAAGATGTTAAACCATTTCATCATATATATACACAAAGGTGCTAATAATCTCCCGACAGTATTTCTATCCCAGACATCCATTCATAATGGGCTAAATTATGAATGCACCTTTGGGGAGATAGCAGTCAAAAGGTCCCCTCCTTTACTCAGGCTCCAAACTATTTGGCTTGTTGTAAGCCAAGTAAAGTAGAAGAACAGAGGAAAATACATTGCTTTCTCTATTTTTCTATAGATCAGCCAGCAACAGTACAATTAACTCAGCATTTCACATCAACCCTTAAGACACAAAAACCTCAATATACATACATGCATAATGACTGCATGTCTCACATTGAAAGGGAAAAGAAAGAAAAGATCAGAGTTCTTAAGTTTTACATACCATGGCCAAACATCCTTTTCTGTAGAACTTAAACTTTGCAGTTTTCATCCTGCTCCAATTTTAACTTAAAGGATCATTCTCTTTCTGTTCAAGAGAAGGCTTTAGCTTTTAGTTGGACTTTAATTTTGCACAGTTGAAAGTACCTTCATTTGACCATATTAGGTTACCAGCCTCTTCCCTAAACTTGGTCCATTCCCTACATATTCACTGGGCACAGCCTTTCTTTTTCTCCACCTGAACAGGCAACTTCCTTCTGTTCCAGGCATCTAATAACCTCCCCAATGGGCAAACTGGTGAAACTTCTGAAGCTGAGTTTCCCAGTATAGCTACCTAATACATATCTCTGTCTTTTTGAATACAAACTCTTGAATGCAAACTCTTGAGGATACCTCCTAAGCAAGATAAGCAACTATATTTTCCTACAATCATCACAGATTTCACTATCTTATACCTGGAAGGACTTTTCTTTGAAGAGTAAGGATCCCTCCTCTCTAAATTAGGACTTTGTTCAGGGACCAGGCTAGTAACTGCACAGGCACGAATTCATATGTTAAAACTTCATTCACATGTTCAAGCTTTTGTGATCTATAGGTCCAGTTGAACTCTCTTGCTTTCCAAGATCTCCTGATCATGGCCAGATGTGGCTCATAGGAGATTGAATGCAATTGGGAATGACATCGAAATGAGGTTCAATTGCAGTGGGAGAAAGAGGCAGAGAGAGAACTACACATTCATATGCTCACACTAAGTCCTTGGGCAGAAACACAAACTTTTTGTAAGCTACTTACCAAAGGTAAAGCCTCTCATTCAAGCAACTGTTTGGCGCCAAATCAAAATTCCATTTACTACCCATGGTGAAATGTGCAGGGTCTGGTGCAGCACCCTCCAGACAAATGATCTGGTGCCAGATGGGTGAAGTTACCTAGGCTGGGTCCATTCAGCCAGGTTAGCCTAGAGAAAAACTCTGGAATGCCAATTGTTAGGAAAAAGTCCTGGGTTTGAATCCAGACCAGGTCATCTTAAAAAAAACACCACAGAGTCAGTTGTTTGAAGAAGAGGCAGAATTTATTTTGACAGCATAACAATCACAGCAGTTGAAAGTAGTTACAATTTGGAGAGCCAAAGCTCGAGGTATTTATAGAAAAGTGATCCTTTGTGAGATATGTGAATATGCCCTTTGAAATGTTTATTCTGGTAGATTTGTAGATCTGATGGGGAGGTGATTTTATCTGATTTTGTTAAGTATGCAGATCTTTCCTTTATATGCTTTCTTTGGGACTCCCCATCCATGTATTCAGGAAAGCTCTGTATCCTAAAGGGTTTTAACTGTTTACCATTCTTTCCTTTGGTTTTAACTGCCTGCAGGTCACATTAATGATTTAAAGGAAGAGTTAATGGCAGCGTGGAATAAAATCGTCCCTGAATTAATTTCCTTTCCAACAATTTTTCAGCATTTGTACATTCTACAGAACAGAGAAAGCAACATTCAAATTTCACCAAAGTATCCCTGGTAAAAGAATACTTCAATCTGAATAAGCAAATGGTCAAAAACTGGTAGATGTCTTTGGGCAGGAATTTGATAAATAAGGAACTAGCTTATTGAGAACTGTGTAGTGCAGTGATTAAACTGGATTAAGATGAAAGACTTCCAAGTTCAAAGATATTCTCAGCATGGAAACTCATCTCCAGACAATCACTAGATGGCAGAAAAAAGATAGAGATGTCAGGACTTTGCAGGAAATCTAATCTAACTACCATAAATATTCTTATGGAAAAATAGTAGAGAAGAAAATGGGTTTCTTATTAGGGCTTAATTTCAAGAATGTTTGGAAGTGTTTGGGATCCTATTGGAGCATAATCCCTCTCTATTATTCATTAAAGCAACTCATCTTTTGTTAGGAATCTGCTAAGTCTGAAAAAAAAATGCAGCTCTTTTAAGCAGCCATGTCATTTTTTGGATTCACATTGAAGCCTGAGAAAAAAGACAAACTGTTTTTATGTGGAGCAGAAAGGTATTGTGCTTACAGTTGCACAAAGTCTAAACTACTTCTTTCAAACTATTCAGGATAAATCAAGTAGTTAAAACACCCACTTATTCCAGACTAGAGCAACCTATCTGGAAGTGATACCCTCAAGCTGTGGCTCCTGTAATTTGCAGACCAAAGGACAGTAGTCAACACATCTCAAGGGAGGCAGTAGGAATAACAAAGTTGAAAAATGCTGAGCTGGAAAACCTGCTTCTGGGAGGTGAGCCCAAATACACTGTCTTTCTCCTCTAAAGACAATGCCTTGGGCTGCTTTTTTCAGTCAAGTTTCAAAAAGCAAAACAGAATGAGAGAAAATCTGTGGCTTTTATTAGCATCTATGATTTCCACTGTTTTGTGAAAGAAGAACCTACGAAGAAAGGAACAGCAGAGTTTTCATGTGCCAATAGAAGTTTTGAAGAGGAACTTAAACGGGAAGAGAGAAATGCTTCTTAATGGCTCTCCAAGAAGCCCAACCTGGAACTCCAGGTTGCTCCCCATCCCCAAGTAGATAATAAGAGTTTCTGTTCCCCAGAGCCCTCTCACTATTCTTGGGAATTTTGAATAGAATTTCCCTACTAGGTTATTTTATGCATTTGATAATAGGCTTAATTTAGATAAGATCCTTTTTTACAAATAGATGAGCCCCTTTTTCAAAAAAATCCTGGGCACCCACAATATTTATTACTTCTCTCTTGCTTAGCTCCTCTTAGTTTTACCTTTCTGCCTGTCACGTGGGTCCAACCTTTTGGCTTGCCTGAGCCACACTGAATGAGGAGGAATTGTTTTGGGCTGCATATAAAAAGTAAAGGTTATCCTGCCAATCGTGACCAACTCTAGGATGCAGTGCTCATCTCCGTTTCCAAGCTAAAGAGCCATAATTCATCCGAGGACTCTTCCGTGATCATGTGGCCAGCATGACTAGGCGCCAAAGGCACATGGACACTGTTACCTTTCCCACCAGAATAGGCAGTACCTACCCATCTACTCGTGTTTGCATGCTTTCGAACCGCTAGGTGGGTGAAACAGCAAGAGCTAGCCCTGCTGCACAGCAACGCCGGGTCTTGAACTCAGGCCGCTGACCTTCCAGCTGCAAAGCCATGCTCTTAACAGCTTGCACCACAGTGTTGCATATAAAATATATAATATTGTTAATATATATGCAATGTAATATATATAAAAACAAACTTCCTTTATTTTTTAAATATTTTTTTATTATCTTCTTGGGCCACATTACTAGTTGTTGGGGGCCACATGCAGGTTGGACATACCTGTTTTAAAATATAAACTGCCCTAATTTGCTTTGGAGTCAAGTGGCCTTTAAATCTCATCAACTAAACACATTTAGTCTTCAACTTATGACTATAACTGGGTCCTGAATTTCTGTTCTAAGCAAGGAGGTTGTTTATAAGTGAGTCGTGCCTTTTTTGTCATGATCATTAAAAAAATCACTGCAGTTGTTAAGTAAAACATATAGTCATTAATCAAATCTAATTCCCCCCATTAACTTTGTTGTGAGAAACTATCTAGGGAGATCACAAATGTATGACCCCCCTGGATGGTGCAACTATCATAAATATGTGCTAGTTAACATGTGCCTGAATTGTGATCACATGACCACAGAGTTTAAGTGTGAGGACTGTTTGTAAGTTACATTTTTCAGTGCTGCTGTAACTCTGAACAATTGCCAAATGTTTGGTTGCAAGTCAAGGATTACTCACTTACCTGTGAGTGCTCTCTGTGAGCGGCTTGTCACTTCGTAGTTGAAATACGATATAGTAGTGTTTCTCAATCTTAGCAACTTTAAGATATGCGGATTGTGATTTAAACCTTTTAGGTCAAATCCATTTTGTCATTTACCGTAACATTCACCTAGTTAATACTTGAAGAAGGAAAAACATTTGACTTCAATCTGTGATCAATGAATGTCGTGAAGAGCAGAGGAAGGAACAGCTTCTAATCAGTCACCTCTTAGAGCCTGCAGAGATGCTGCAATAAAGATTATAGGTTTTAGGAAATGCCCAAGTTATTGATAAAGTAATGAGGGAATATTATTCTATGTGTGATGACTATAGGAATTCATCTCTGCACAAATCCAACATTTCACCCAATATCTACCACAGGCAATATGATAAAGATTCAAATTATGTCAGCTGGGACACTCCCTTGCTTATCTCCAGTATGATATATGCCATTATCTTTCACAATTACTACATTTCACTTTAGGCACTGTAGTTCAAAAAAGTAAATGGAATAAATCTGAATTCCAGAAATGAGTGAGAGGCCACAAGAAATCCCACTAATAAATCTGAATTCCAGAAATGAGTGAGAGGCCACAAGAAATCCCTTCATCATCCTTGAAGGACAGAAAATATGCAGAACAAAGTGTCTTTAAACAGGTGAACTGGAATTAATCAGGAATTTAAACAGGATTTCTTAACTCACAACATGCATTAATAAGTTCATTGGAATATAAAGTTTGTCCCTCCCCAGTTATTACTTTGGTAAAAAAATCCTGCGTTTCATCTCTTCTTACACCTTTCAGCTATATGCTTAAATATATTAAATATTCCTATAAGGAAGCTTACCCTTCCTTTCAGCTATATGCTGTTTCTCAGAAATATCTCCCATCTGGAAATGAAGTGGATTATGACCTATGAAAATTTAAGCCCTAATGTTTTGTCAGTCTTTAAGATGCCACAAGGCTCTTTGTTGTACTGACTTTTAGGGTCATTCATGATGAGGATTTTGACTGGATTCATTTTCCAGTGAACAATTTATTATGGGTGAATTATTAAATGATAATCTAGCAATATGGATTGAGGGAGGAAGAAAAGTAAAATGTTGGAACATGGATCTTAAAATGAAATCAATCCATTTTTAAAAGTGTTCATCTTCATAGATTTTTATTTATTTTTTAAGAAACACTTTTTTCCTGGTCTTCTTCTCTCACTTCTGAAATATTTTAAATGATTCAAAGCAATGGTTACACATTGTGACACTGATTGAACAGATAGACATTATTCTGAGAAACTGAGAAAGAGATATAAGAAATAAAATCATTTAGTCAATTTCTAATCTTCATCAGACAACCTCAACATAAAGAAGTCCTTGAATAGATCAGTTATTTTCCTTTATAATGATTACTCCTTATTTTCTTTCCTTTAGCCAAGATATTTCCAGAGGCATCATTATGATAATATAAACTATGTAACTAACTATAGTAAAATCTGCAATGCCACAACTGGATGATCAAATGCCGCACCTGTAGTGATGGGAAGAATGGAAAAGGCAGTCAACATAAAGACAGCAGATACTCCTTCCTCTGTATCCATCAATGCCATATCCAACAATACTTCCTATAGGTAGTGGCTTGAGCTGTGTGTGAGTGAGTGGGGAACCCCCCTGTTTCCACCCTGTTCCCCCTCCCACCCTCCTTTTTTCTGCTTTCTCCCCTCACCCATGTTTGATGAGAGGAATGAGTGGCAGAGACAATGGTAGGCTCCAACAGCTGGAAGTGAATCAGATAATTGGCAGTGGCAGCAAAGAGGAAGCGTTGGACCAGTGGGTTTGTAGGGTCCTCAGCTTCTCTGGTGGACCCCCAATAGCTCTGGTGGTAGTGGTGGCAGCAACAGTTGCAGTAGCAGCTGTGGTGGCAACTCTGGCAGCAATTGTATGGACAGCCCTGGTGGCAGCCTTATGGACGTCAACCTGGTGGATTGTGGCAGTGGCTTTGGTGGCCTGGTGGTGGCAGTTTGGACAACAGGATCCAATGACAGCAGCTCCACTGGCAGCACCAATAGCCTTGGCAGCCCTGCCATCAACTCCAATATCCATCCCAGTAGTTTCGACAACAGTTTTGATGGTAGCTCTGATGACAAGCCTAATGGCTCTGGAAGTGCCAACACAGGGGGGTGGGGGTCAGCCCCAGTGGTGATTCTGAAATTGATGCTGGTAGCAATGCTGGTGATGCCAATGGTTCTAGTGACTTTGGTGGCACTGTATTTGGGTCCAGTGACATTAGTGGTAGCTCCAACTATGGCCCCAGTGGTGCCAGCTTCAGAGGCTCCAGTAACAGCTCTTGAGGAAGTTTCAGTGGTGCCAGTAGCTCCAGCAACTTCGGCATTTTCAGAGGCTACAGCTGTTTTAATTCTAGCCCAAATATTGGCCTCAACTTTGGTGGTGATGACAGTGATGCTGGGAGACTGTCTGGGAGACTGCAGCATCAAGTAGGTGCTCCTAATGGACATAGCGACCAGCATCCATCTTATGAGGGCTGAATGGTCCTATCCCCATCTTGATTATGGAAGATTATGTGGGCCATAGTTTTATGTTTAAGAGTAGTTGGGGGGTTCTGATTGGGTATTAGGAGTAGCTGTGGCTCCCTCACCCAACATGAGCGTGGGTATAGATGATCTTCCCCAGCTGGTTGATGGGAAAGGCCAGCTGTGGATTTTTGGGTGTGTCAGGGGATGGGGGAATCCCCACTACTGCTGAGAGCTTAAGCTAAACTGCCAGGGGTTAGCCTCCCATTTCTACCCCCGGATAGTTGTTGGATGAGTGGGATGTGGGGGGGGGGTTGTTGACCTCCTTGAGGGGGTTGCTAGAGGGAAGAAGGATACCACCTTAGGGAGTACTGGGTAGGGCAGTTGATTTCAGTAGTGATGGGCAGGTGTCATTATCGGAGTCAGAGGGCAGGCTGTTCTAGGAGAATGCTCCCTGATGTGTGGTATCAAGTTCTGACCCTCTACACTCAGGCCCAGAACTTGGACAGCAGACCCTTGGAGGCCCTGGGGTTCAGCTGCTGCTGCTGAATTCCAAGTCAGTAAACAACAAGGCTCCCATGATTTCTGACCTTATTATGGAGGAGCATGTGGATGTGACATGCATTACTGAAACCTGGCTGGCCCTGCCCTCTCAGAAATGTGTCCAGCTGGATTCAGAGTTTGGCACCAGCTGAGACCCCAGGGCAGGGGAAAGGTGTAACAATTGTCATCCATGAATCTCTTGAAGCCATCAGGGGCCATGCTCAACAGGTATCACGGTGTGAGACTCTGTTTTTGTTGTTGGGTATATAGGATTGGTTAGGATTGTTGGTACTGTTTCAAGCTCCCTGCTGCATAGCAATTTCCCTGCCTGAGTTGCTGGAGGCCATCTTGAGTTCCCCCAGTTGATGGTCCAGAGGTACTTCAACCTGCTATCCCTAGGTTTGGCCTCTGCAGCAGCTCAGGAGTTCATGGCCACCATGAACTTAACCCAGATTATTTATGGCCCAATGTGGGATGGTGGTCACACACCAGACATGATTTTCCTGTCAGAGCAATGACAATATGAGATGGTGGGGGATGTCACTACATCCCCTTTGTCATGGTTGAACTGGTATCTGTAAGTTTTGCCTTTGCTGCCCTTCCCCCTGCAGGGAGGTTGGACCAATTTTTATGGTTCACCCTGGTAACTTATGGACCCTTGTGGGTTCCAAAAGGAACTGGGGGATATCCTGGAGATTCTGCTGCACAGTTCTGCTGAAGCCCTGGCCTTGACCTGGAACCAAAAGGTGGCTGTGGCTTTGCCAGGACCATGTCCTTGTGGCCTCTCTCATCCATTCCCATCCATCTGATGCTCCCCTTGGTTCATTGAAAAAAAGATCTCTTGATCCCACCTGCCTGGACAATTTCTATCCAGTCTCCTACCTTCCCTTTTTATGTGGTAGAGAAGGTGGTTGCTTGGCAGCTATAAAAGGTACTAGAAGAAGCAGATTATCTAGACCCTTTTCAATTGAGTTCCAGGCCTAGTCATGGGACAGAAACAGCATTGGTCATGCTTATGGATGATCTCTGGAGATGCAAGATGGGGGTAGTGCATCCATTCTTGCTCTTCTTGACCTCTTGGCAGCCTTGGATACCATCGAACATAGTATCCTTTTGGGCCAGCTGCCAGAGTTGCAGCTGGGCAGCACAACACTTTGCTGGTTTGGCTCCTTCTTTCAAGACTGGTCCCAATGGGTGAGATCATCTGTCACCATAGGATGAGGAATCATCGATATGCTGATGATACACAGCTTTACATTTCTATCCTCGGTGGCTTGAGTGTTGCTGTGGCTTCCATCTCATGGTGCCTGGAGTCTGTGAGGATCTGGATGGGGAACAACTGAATCCTGGCAAGACAGAGTGGCTATAGGTATGTGGGGCTTCTGGATTTGGAGGTTTATCTTCTTTAGTTCTGGATGTGGTGTGTAATTTGGGGATTCTCTTAGATTCACAGCTCCTGCTCAAGGCCCAGTTGGTAGCATGGTTAGGGGGCCTTTGCACAGCTGCAGGTTGTGCAGCAGTTGCACCTTTACTTGGACTGGGAGTCCCTACACTCAGTCACTCAGGCCCTAGTCATCTGTTTGGATTATTGCAATGTGCTCTACAAGGGGCTACCCTTGAAGAGCATCCAGAAGTTACAACTGGTACAAAATACGGTGGAGCCCATAGAGTGGCCCATGTGACACTATTACTGGAACAGCTGCATTGGCTGCTCGTCTATTTCCGGGTGCAATTCAAAGTGTTGGTGTAATCTTTAAAGTCCTATATGGCTTAGGGCTTGTTTATCTACATAACCTTCTAACCCCAGTGGGACAAGCCTGCACCACCAGTGTTAGTAATAAGAGCCTTCTCCAGATCCCATCAGTCAGAGAATTCTGGCTGGTGGGATCCAGGAGAGGGCCATCTCTGCTGCGGCTCCCACCTTTTGGAACATATTGCCTCCTGAAGCGAGGTTGGCCCCTTCCCTTCTGGCCTTCCATAAAACCCTGAAGAGTTGGCTGTGTGGGCTTGCCTTGGAGCCTGGGGGCATCTGATTGGAGGTGATTGATGGATTAGCCTCTCCACCTCTACAGTAGTTTCTCTTTCCCTCACCATTTCACTGATGAGCCCCTCTATCACCAACCTGGATTTAGGCTGGGGGTCTTAATCCTTTTAATGATGCCTATTTTTACAGGTTTTATCTGTGAGCCATTCTGTCACTTGTAGCGAGTGGGCAGCATATGAATGGAATGAATGAATGAACGAACGCTATGCCAAAAAGCATCTCTATAAGACTTTTTCCATCACCTTTAATTTCAGTTGTTTTGATGAGTCTTAAAATGTTTGATATGTTTTGTCAGCTGTTATAGATTTTTAAGTGAAACTGGAAAATGGAGAATGTAGAAATTCCCAAGATGATGAACATGCATGGAATTTGAGATGGTAGAATAGGCAATATGGTATCACTGCCTCCAGGATGTATGTGGGGAGGGGGACATTACAAGAGTTCAAGAATGCTGTTCAATCAATCTTTTTAATCCTTCTGAATCCTAAGGAGCTTTATGCAGAGCAAAATATAATTAAGGTATAGATAGAAGCCAAGTCTTCTAGGTCACTTCAAAATATGAAAAGGTCCAGTAGTCATCTAAAGAATCAAGAAGAAGACAATGAGAGTCTGAAGACAGGGTGTGGTGACTTAGAAGGTAGGAAGAAAAAGCAGGGAGGCTGACGTTTGGCACAGATGCTGTGGGGAGAAAGAGCAAGTTAGAAAGGGCTTTTGCATCAGAATCCAGAGAAAAAGCATGGATATGTACTCCCTTTTGGTGTGTGGAGGGTTTTGTGTATACTTGAGGAAAAAGTGCAAAAACAGGATGACTGGGGTCTATAAGTCTTATGTATTAAGATGGTAGAGAACATGAATCTTGCACACTAAAGGCATGGGTATGAGAGAGATAGACAGTGCCATTACTCATGTGCCAGAATTACTGAGCAGATCTGAAGACCTGAGCTTCCCCCTAAGTACAGAAGTGTGAAGTCCCTGTAGAGTGCTCAGCTAAGATACATTAATAATCATGGTTGTGGCACCATTTCTGAATATATGATCAGGAGCATTTAACAACCTATCATTATTTGGCATAATACTGACTTACAAGGGGAAGTGGATATATCTTGAGATATTAATTCCTTGGATTTTCTCTAGCCCAAGGTAATATCTTAAATAAACTTTTTAGGCTATCATTCTTCAGAGAAAACAAGTTGGTTATACTGTCTTCTGTTCTGATATTTTTGTAATACAATTAAAAATCACATTCTTTATTTTCAGTAATTGTCCTAATGTTTTTTAAAAGGAATTATTGTATGGTTTATTTTTTAGGTTCACTTAATATGTGGAAAAAATATATAAAAATTAGTTGTGTTTCTCTGACCTATATTGAGTAAGTTGTGGGCATCACAGCCCTAGACTGCTAAGTAGAAGCCTGGTAATTATTTTTATCTTCTCTCCCCCACAACAAATTTTCCCCAGGTGGGAAAAAAAGCCAGTCATTGCTATGACGAAAAGGAAATGATTATATAGGAGTGAAATCAGCCTTCAAGGACAGAATTTTTATAACAAGCCTCTCAGGAAAAAAATGTACCACAAATCATCACTTTCCTACGCATTGCAGCAGTTAATTATTCCATTTCACATTTAGATTGGTACACCTGGAGATTGCTATTTTTCTTTCTCTGTCCAATCAGGAAAGATTCAGGAGGCCAGTTCTTTGAATTACACATTACTACTAGTGAAGTACATTTTATGAAATATACTGAAATGACAACTGCGTTGCGAAGGAAGCAGATGTATAAAACTGTCTAGTTCACCAGAAGTTTTTTTCCACTCTCATTTATTTTTCTTAAAGAGAGGCATATAACTTCAAGTGAATTGTGACATAACATAGCTGAATCGTTATTTTACCTGGAAAAATTGGTTTGGTTTAAGAATGTTAAACTGGATCAGGGGTCTATACATTAAATGTTGTTGTTCAGTGGCTAAATGGTGTGTGGCTCTTCACAACCCGCATGAGCTGCAGCACCTCCCTATCCTCTGCTGTCTCCTGGAGTTTACCCAAGCCCACGCCCACTGCATTAATGATGCTATCTAACATCTCATCCTCTGCTGTCCCACTTCTCCTTTTGCCTTCTATCAATCAGGGTCTTTTCCAACGAGTCCTCTCTTTGCATTATGTGATCAAACTATTTGAGCTTCAGCTTCAGTATCTGTCCTTCCAATGAGCAATCAGGGTTGATTTCCTTGAGGAATGACTGGTTTGATCTCCTTGCAGTCCAAGGGACTCTGAAGAGTCTTCTCCAACATCACAGTTTGAAGGCATTAATTCTTTAGCACTCAGCATTAAATGCTGAGGGGATTACAAATAGAATCAGAGATAAGAGCATTAAATAATAATGTTTATAATATAATTATAAAATTATACTATATTATAATAATATAATATAATTCACATTATAAAAGTGTGAAAGATGAGGAGGGCCCAGAGAAGTCAATACAGTCCACAACCACATCATCAAAGCCATATCCCTTTTTTATATATGTCATGTAAAGTGGGGGTGAGACTATGCTCACACAATGTGGTCACAACATTTAATTTTAATAACCAAATAACAAATAAAAGCAACATTGTTGTTAGTGTCTACTGTTGTTCAGCCAATGTGAAGTGTGTTCTTTCCAGATTTCTAATTTGTATTGCTGATAAATGTTTGTTTCGGAGAACAAAGGAAGATACAAAGCAATAAACTAATCTTGACTCAGTAAACAAGTTAGTACACAAAAGAGAAGAAACTTTGTGGGGAAGAGGCTACGCACTACTGGAATTCTTGCTATTAAGAGAAACTAAAGTTTAGTTTATTTCGAAGGAATTAAATTTTTAGAGCCAAATCAACCCCATCCTAGAGTATTGAATAAATTTGCTGATGGTTTGACTATATATATATATATATATATATATTCAACATGATATATGTAACTTTTTTTTAAGATGGCAGACAGGAGTAGATGTGGAGCACGGAGCCCCTGCTAGCTCCCTGAATAAATGTGTGGTGTCCTTCTCTTCCCTGGGATCAGATGGTCAGGAATGGGATCAGTCTGGTGGCCAGGAACAGCAGTGCTGCCTTGGGAGACCTCTGGAGCACTGGAGATGGTGGCACAGTGTTCTTTGGTGCTGGGATCAGTTATTTGGTGGCAGAAACAGTGGCGCAACACAGGCCTAGGGAGCAGTGCATGGCAGCAGCAATGACAGAGTTGTCTGGCGGCCATGATCAGCTGTTTGTTGACTGGGAGCAGTGGCATGGCAGCGGCAGCAGCGGCTGTGGCAACAGCAATGACAGAGGCTGGGAATCAGCTCTTCAGTGCCCAAGGCCTCCAGTACAGCCTGGAATAGCAGCACAACAGCAGCAATGGGAGTTGTGATGGTGGAGACTGAGGCTGGGAATTTAGCTGGCTGTCAGCTGAGATCTCCAGGAACACCAGGAACAACAGCATGGCAACAGCAATGGTGGCTGTAGCAGTGGCAACAGAGGTTGGAAATCAACTGTCCAGTGGCCAAGACCTCCGGGAGTGTCCAGGAGCAGCAGTCTGATGGCAACAATGGCGCTATTATGGCCACTGGAGGGGACAGAAGAGATATCAGTTGGCCACAAGGGGAGAACTCTAGACTCATTTGATTGATGCTGGCTCCAGGGTGAGAGCTGGGGCCAGCCTGTGTGTGTGTGTTATGGGTGGAGCTCTTCATCCAAAGTAAAAGCTGGGTGAAGGAGTTCTGAGTTTGCTCCCTTCTAGCTGGCTGTGAGAGGGCTTGGTGTGGAGAAGTGGGTACTGTATGTGGGGAGGGAGGGAAGAGGTGAGAGCCCTATAGAGCACTGAGAGCATATGCTGTAGTGCCAGGGCCCCTGTTCTTCATCCTTTCCTCTAGGTTGATTGTATGTGTAATTGTTTGTGGTTGTTGGGGGGTTGGCAGAGCCTATAGCTTGGAGAAGAGGGATGTTGCGATGGGAGGGGAAACATCACCCCAGGGGTTTTTGGGCAGGAAATCATATTCAGGTGATGATGGGCATGAGGTGCTATGGGAGCTGGAGGGCAGGCCGTTGCAGAGGAAGACATCCCCATTGTTTTGTATGGTTGCATGTTCTGGCCCTCCCTGCTCACACCCACAACCTGGACAGAATGCCCTTGGAGGCCCTACAGTCTGGCTGCTGCTGAACGCCAAATTAGTCAATAATAATGCTCCCTGATTTGTGACATCTTCAAGAAGGAACAGACTGACCTGGTGTGTATTACTGAGACCAATCTGGCTCCTGGGGGATTGACCTCTCAGAGATGTGTCCAGCGAGGTTCGAGGTTTGGCACCAGCTGAGACCTAGGGCAGGGGAGGTGGAATGGCAATAGTCATCTGAGAATCTCTTTCTGCCTCTAGGGGCCTTGCTCCACAAGTGTCTAATTGTGAGACCCTGTTCTACAAGCTTGGCTAACAGGATCATTGGGACTGTTGCTACTGTACCAGCCTCCCTGCTGCATAGCATCCTCCATGCTTGAGCTGGTCAAGGCCATATCAGGGTTAGTGGTGGATTTCCCCAGGCTGATGGTTCTGGAGGATTTCAAATTGCCATCCCTGGATTTGTCCTTGGAATTAGCTCAGGAGTTCTTGGCCTCCATGATGGCCATGAGCCTATCCCAGATTATTTTGGGCCCTATTTGAGACAGTGGCCAAACTCAGGATGTGACTTTCTTGTTGGAGCAATGACCTAGTAAGGGAATTTTCAATATCCCCCTTCTCATGGTCAGATCAAAATCTGGTGTCTTTGAAACTCTCTTTTGCCATCCCTCTTTGCAGGGAAGATGGACATATTCGTTTGCTCTGCCCTCGGCAACTGATGGACCTAGATGGGTTTCAGAGGGAGCTGGAGGTTGTACAGTCCTGCCAAAGTACTGGTTATGTCCTGGAATCAAAGGGCAGCTGAGGCTTTGGGTTGGATCATGTCTGTGAGGCCTCTCTCTACCCACCACACCCTATACTCCCCATGGTTCACGGAAGAGTTATGCATGTTGAAGATGGTGAAGAGATGCCTGGAGTGCTACGGTGAAAGACAAGAGAAGAATATGACTGAACATAGATCAGGCAATAAGGGCAGTGAAACTTAATTATTTCTCTGTTATTATTGCAGAGTGTCATCCTTCAGCCCTGTTTAGAGTCACCTGAGCCCTTCTTGGAAGGGGGATTTGGGGAATCTTCTACAGGGCCATGTAGGGGAATTTGCTGAACATCTGGCAGATGAAGTCACTCAAATTCAATCCCAAATGGAAGCAAAGTGTGATGCAGGTCTACGTGAGATGCCCAGGGAGGAGTCTTGCCCTGTTATATGGGAACAATTCAATGCTGTTGCCCTGATGAAATGGACAGGGTCCTTGATGCTGTCAGTGCGATCACTTGTCAATTAGATCCGTGTCCCTCCTAGTTGGTGAAAGCTGCCAGGAAGATAATTCATAGGTGGGTCCTTGCAGTAATAAATTCCTCACTGCAAGAGGGAATATAACCTTTTAAGGAGGCCAGAGTCCATCCCCTATTTAAAAAATCTTCATTGGACTCCACTTATCTGGACAATTATCAGTCTCCCACTTGTCCTTTGTAGGGAAGGTGGTTCAGAAGGTGGTTGTGTGGCAGCCTCAGAGGATCCTGGAGGAAACGGATTATCTGGACCCTTTTTAGTCTGTTTTTAGGCCTGGTTATGGGTCAGAGACACATTGGTCACAACTGTTGATGGCGAGAGCAGGATGGGGATACTGCATCCATCCTGGCCTCCTTGAACTCTTGGTGGCTTTCAATACCATTGACCATGGTATCCTTTTGAGGCTTGGTTTCAGGGACTGGGGCTAGCCAGTACAGTTTTGCTCTGGTTTGGCTCCTTTCTTCAAGGCCAGTTCCAATTGGTGTTAATAGGGAGAGAGAGGTCCAGTCCTTGGCCACTACTTTGTAGTGTGCTGCAGGGCTCGGTACATTCTCTTCTCCTTTTTAACATCTACATGAAGCTTCTGGGTGAGATCATCCATCACCATGGGATGAGGTACCATCAGTATGCTTATGATACTCAGATTTATATCTGCATCCCTGATGATCCAAGCGTTGCTGTCTTGGCCCTGTCTCGGTGTCTGGAGGCTGTGTGGGTCCGGATGGGGGACAACAGGCTTTGGTTGAACCCTGGTAAGACTGAGTAACTTTGGGTATCTGGGTGTTCTAATTCTGAGACATGAACATCTCTAACTCTGAATGGGTTTGCACTACCCCAAACAGATCCAATCTGGGGCTTCTCCTGGACTTGTAACTGCAGCTCAAAGAGTAGGTGGCAGTTGTGGCTAAGAGAGCCTTTGCACAACTTGTGTTGTCAGTTTGTACAACTTGTGTTGTCACTCATGCCCTTGTCATGTCTTTGCTGGACTACTGCAGTGCACTCTGCATGGGGCTACCCTTGAAGAGCATCCAGAGGTTGCAGCTGGTGCAGAATGTGGTGGCACAGATGATTTTAGTGCCCCATAAAATGGCCCTTTATTCTGCCAGCTGCATTGGCTTCCAGTTTGCTTCCAGGTGCAATTCAAGGTGTTGGTTTTGATCTTTAAAGCCCTACATGGCATAGGATCGGGTTATCTGAAGAATCATCTCACCCCAACGGGGATGACATGCCCCACCAGAACCAATAGAAGAGACCTACTTTGGGAAACAAATATTTTCAGCATTCAGGTGCACATGGCAATCTGATGGTGATACTTTAATTTAGATTCCAGCACTGAGCTGGCAATTGTATTTTGATGATCTAAGTTACTTCATTCAGTGCCATGATTCTGTGATTTTCCTTTATATGACTTTGGAAAATTTATAGAAATAACAGAAATGACTGGCCAGAAAATTACTTACTAGTCAAAGTTAATGAACTGAATCTTTGTCTTCAAAATTGTTTTCTTCATTGCTTCCAGTCTTATCTATTCCTCTATTTATCACTTCACTTATCTGATACACTCCAAATATATTAGACTGCAATTCCCATCATCTCCAGCAAACACAGTCACTAGCAGAAAGTTGCTACATTTAGTTATGCCCCTAAGAGGGTGGTGGAGAAATCTATGTACATTAGAAAAAATGTTTTTAAATATTAGAAATCAATTTTGAAATAAAATCACAATTCTTTTTTTAGGTACAGTTCCAAAACATATTAACAAACATACCATAATTTACTAAAATGTATGTTAATGGCTTCAAGAATAAATTTAGCACAACATTGGGAAAGAAATATATCATGAAAGGTATCAAACTGGGAATCTAAATCTGGAATATATATAGTAATGGCAAAATTAACAGTATAAATTCATAACAGAACTCCAATTTAAGCAAGAATGATTTAAATTATAAATTATGCAGCAAAGCAAATATAACTATCTAGAGCATGAGTTTTAAGTGAAAAAATACTGACTACAGAACTGAAATCAGAGACATGAAAGGTTGCAAATGTCTGTAAATATTATGCACTGGAGTATAAAAAAGAGGCAGTTATAAATTAATATTTATGTTTACATTTTTTCTTCCTCTTTTCTCTTTTTATTTTTAAACAACAAATAGTGATTTTGATGCTTAGTTAAAATATTTAAATTACTATTTTATTATTACTGTTTGAGAAATATTTACTATTGTTGGCTCCTCTGGAGGAATGCCCCCTCCCTTATTGTCACTAATGGCTGCTCTTCCCTGTCTTTTTCTTTGAATAAGTTTAGCATAAAACAATGAAGAGCTGGGGATTTTTTTAAACAAATTCACTGATGAAACAGTATCACAAAAACCTTATTTTTTTACATGTCCACTGCTGAAACAGTGAAAGTAGAATCGCCTCAACCCCAAAAATGTACTTGATAAATATAATGCTACTTTCACCTTCTATCCCAAGTGGACAGAAAAATGGTTAAACTATGGTCTTCTCTTTTCATTTGTACCCAGGAAGGTACAGAATAAACCCACTAATCAGGAATTGTAGTAAATGTGCTCCAGACAGGATTTTAATCTTCTCTGCCAAAGCAGAGAAAGGAACTGAAATCCAGGAAGGGGTTTTTAAAAACAGCTTTATTTCCAGCTGGTTTACACATGGGAGACAAACACCCAGAGACTGCACTGTAGAAACTCTCTAAGCAAAATGTCTGTGAAGACTCTCACTCGTCCAGGGTAATTGCATCGC
>JANHZU010002915.1:88515-98736 GCA_032468055.1 Acrochordus granulatus
GACCAGGTTGTCATCACTAGATAAAAAGGAAATAGTTGCTGCAATCTTCTCTCGCCTCTCTATCCACAGGCACCCGGTTTAGAAGAACCCCTGTTTCTTCTTTCCTAGGAAGCTGTGGATCAATCCAAGACCATGTGGTGTGATTTCCAAGAGCCTCTCTTTGCATCCAAAGGGCTTCACTGGCTAGGCTCCAGCCCAGCTTGGTCTACCAGTTGCTTTTCAGCTCAAACTATGTGCCTGAGTTTCTCATGTTGCCATGCCTGATGTTGGTGTGTCCAACATTAAATTATTTAAAATTAACAAGATGGAAGGAGGGGAACAAGATGCATATGGGGGAAGTGCAAAGTCCTAGTATATTAACCATCTCCAAGATGACATGCTCCATTGAGTCCCCAAACCAGGTGGCAGAGCCAGAACTTCAGGCCCTTTCAGAAGGCCAAAAGGACAAGTATGGATCTCATCTCAGGGGGCATGGTGTTCCACAGAATGGGAGCCATGGCAGAAAAGATTCTTCTCCTGAACAACGCAAGTCAGAATTCCTTGACTAACATGGATCTTAGCATGCCTCTTCTGCCAGCACAAGTGGAATGGGCCAATTCCATTGAAGTGAGATGGTTCCTCGGATAGCCTGGATCCATTCCATAAAGAGCTTTAAAGATAAGAACCAATACTTTGAGTTGCACCTGGAAGCAAACTGGCAACCAATGCAGCTCATGAAACAACAGTTTAACATGTTGAAGAACTGTCCATTGGCTGCATTCTGTGCCAGCTATAGCTTCTGAATACTCTTCAAGAATATCCCCATGTAGAGCACATTGCAGTAGTTCAACATGAGATGACTAAGACATGAATGACTGAGGTCAAGGACTCTCAACCTGGGAAAGAGTACAGCTGGCATACAACACAAAGTTGTGCAAAGGCTCTCCTAGCTCTTTGAGCAGGAATCATGAGCCCAGGAGAACCCCCAAGTTGCATGCTGGGTCCTTCTGAGGCAATGCAACTCCATCCAGAACTAAAGATGTTAAAGACTGGGATCCTGAACCTTCTTGCACCCAAAGCCATTAGGTCTTATCAGAGTTCAGCCAAAGCCTTTTATTCTCCCATTCAGACCCCCACAGCCTCCAGGCACCAAGAGAAGGCAACAGCATCACTTGAGTCACCAGGAACAGAGATGTAAATTTGAGTATCATCTCAAATGGTAGATAATCTCACCCAGCAGCTTCCTGTAGATGCTGAAAAGGAATAGGGAGGGTATTGAGTCCTGCAGCATGACACAAAGAAGGGGTCATGAACTGGTCCTCTCACTGTTTATCAATACTGATTGGGACTGACCTTGGAGAAAGGAACCAAACCAGTGCAAGATTTTGCTGCCCAGCCCAAAATTCTGCAGCCAGCCCAAAAGGATACCATGGTCAATAGTACTGAAGGCCACTGAGAAGTCATGGAAAGCAAGGATGGATGCACTACTTCCATCCCTTTCTCGCCAGAGATCAACAAGTGCAACCAATGATATTTCTGTCTGTTTAGACAAGGTGGGGAACTAGGTGAAAATTGTCCAGACAGGTGGGATCAAGATATAGTTTTTGAGGAGGAGGACCAGAGCCTCCTCAAAAGGACACAGGAACATCCCCAATTGCAATGAAGAGTTTATTATTGCCTGAATCCACCTGGCAGTCACTCTCCTAGAGGCTTCACCAGCCAAGTGGCTGAACTGACAATATCAAAGACTTGGGTCACTTCATCAGCTCCAACAGGATCAAACTCTGCCTAGATAAGATTGTCCATCAGGTGTCTCACAAATTTATCTGCATGACCCTGATGATGATCACCCAAGGCCTCCTGTCACAAGAAGGATCAGAGATCCTGAACAAGGCTGCCAGGCAACACTGGATGCATAAGAGCGGAGAAATAATGAAGTTTTGCCACTCTTACTGCCCTAAGGCTTCAACTTGTATCCAGTCAAAATCTTCCCTCATCTTCCTCCAGTATGCTCTAGATATCTCTTTACCCTTTTCAGGAAAGGATAACTGGGAATAACTGTAAATAAGATTTGAAGGAACTTAAGTGGTAAAATTATTTCCAAGCAATGCCATGTAAGGCAATGAATATATCACCTGCCATGTTAATAGCTTCTTTAAGCAGATTTGAAACTGAGTGGTTGCCTCAGTCTTATATATCACTTGTATTCAATGGAATGGAAACAAATGATAGTTTGTTTCATGAAGATATCTTTAAATTGCTGGAATATTTATAAATGTCAACTATCCCTCTAATAATTCTGTGGAAATATCTGTTCCATCTAGCTAAATACTCCATCATTTCTTGTACAGCTTTTCTACAAAACCATCATTCTTGGCTGCCTCCTGTCTATACTTTTCATATGATCTTTAATCATCAGACAATGATCACTTTATTATTTTTATTATTTCAGATTTCAAAGCTATCTATCTCCATAGTGACCCTGGGAAGCTTACAAACAAAAATTAAAAGAAAACCAAACATATATTAACTGTCCTGAGACCAAAATCCCACAAATCAAAAATCCAACCAAACAGGCTTCATCCACATCCTATTTCAGGCCTGGAAAAACATTGCAAAAAGTCAGAAAAATGGAAGCACTATAAATCACCAGGGAGTTATCATTCTAAAGTTGATAATCTAGTTCTTCCCAATTATATTAGAAACTGAGCTGTGACAGTACACTGTTATTTGGAATCAAAGATGACTTCACAATATCTTTTTAAAGATCCTGACTGCAGTTTGAGCAAGAGGGCTATTCCTCTTGTCCCAGAGTCCTAAACCTGCTGGAAACTGCTGTCTTACAGCCTCCTCATGAAAAACAATTGTCTGGAATACTTATGGGAGGTTTCAGTTTCTCTCCTTGTCAAGAGAAGGACAAAAAGCCAATCTACTTGCTGGCTCTTCATGCTGTCATAATTGTTGGCTCCATTTTTCACAGAGCTATCTTCAGTCCTCCATTTCTTTCCTGATGGCAAGTTAGAAACCCAAATGTATCAAAAAACAATACACACTAACCAAGTGGTCCTTTATCAAAATAAGGACCCAATCTCCTACAAGAGGAGATGTATATTATTTAAATGAGAACAAACATGCTGAACAACCCAGAACATGAGAAAAGGGGAAGAAAACCTGGCTTTAAGAAAAAAGACATAAATATTTATAATTAAGAATGAGTATATATTTGTCTTTATTTCTGAAACAATATATAATGCAGAGTCACAATTATTACCCATGTATCATACATAATCTTAATTACTTCTCATTTCTGCTTCTTATTAGCTTTTTAATATTGGAAAGAGCAACACATTTATAATTAAAAGATGTGGTTAATATCTTTAATCTAACATTATTATTCCTGCATATTTTTTCTTCCATTCATTCGTGTCCAGTTCTTAGAGACTACCTGGACATGTCCCTGCAGTTTTCTTGGCAAGGTTCAGTGCCTCTTTACTTCTGTAGAAAAAAAAAAAACCCTTCCCATAATAAAGTTGAGGAATTTTGTTTTGACTTTGTAAGTATTTTGCATTCTGTAGTCTGGTTTAAAACCTATAGGCATGCTTTTTATTCTTATTTGAAAGAACATCCTGATGTTAAGTAATCCTTGTTCATCCAAGCTGAAGATCTTGATGTAAAAATACAATAGATGTTGAACACATTGGCATTCTCAGATGTTCATGATCATGAGAAATAGATTAAATTATTTTATTTACCTTCTGTGGAGAATGCTACCATCAGACACAATTAGAACTTAATTGTTCATCAATATTCATATACTTATGTTTAGCTTAGCAGCAATTCAATAGTTCTTCCTTTGCTAAACAAGCAAAAACCTATATGGGTGACTGCTTGCATCCACTAAATATATTTTATTTTCTCTTCTTTAGAGAGCCAATAGGGATATAATAGGTGTTGGACTGGAATTGAGGAGACCAGTCCTAGACTACTCTCAGTCATGGATAGTCACTGGATAATTCTGGGCCAGTCAGCTTCTCTCAGCCCAATCTATCTTTCACTATTATTATTGTGGAGAAAAAATGGAAGGTGTGAGTCTTTTGTATGCTGCTTTGAGTTTCCATAGAAAAGGTGGGATATAAATCAAATAAATTTATTTGTTCAGTTTTTCACCATTTATAACTTGCAATTTTTTGTAAGATACAATTACCTTGATCTTGTGAACATTAATTTTCAGTAGCATACTTCTTGTTGTATCATATACTATAAGGGCAATTCAGCCAACAACACAGTACACAAGTATATAAAAATACACACAGATTCATATCCCCAGCAAATGCAACTCTAATGTCACCCTCAGCACATCCTAATCAATTAAATAAAACTATATTAAGCAACTGAAAAGTCATCACACATCATCATCTTACTCCCTGCTCAAAACTGGATCATTGCAAGTAAAGTATCTTGTTATACTCCACAATTTGCAAACCAAACAATATTAACTGTTTATTATTATTATCTTTCAGCTGAAGAACTCAACTGATCATAGAGATTCTGCTTTTGGCTATGGGAATTCTTGTATGGAATTGTCTAAAAGCTATAAATAAGTGAAATATTGCAAAAAAAAATTGCATCTTGTACTTAACAAATGTATGATGAGCAAAGGGAAAAATAATCCTATTGGACAATAGATCCAGTACAGTATAATAATATGCAGGGTATACTGTATGAATATATGTTGCTTCTTGTATAATTATGTGTGTAAAATACTGCAAAGAGCTTGTTGAAACAGGGAGATTTAGGAATATATTACTTTCTCAAGAACATTTTAATCAAGCAATCTGATTAATTCTAGAGAGACTAAAAGCTTAAATAAACTCAAACAATTCCAAAGAAAACCTTCTAATAGTGCTAACAACTGTCCATATTATCTGCAAATCTTTCTTGAAATAACCTTTATAGAATCAATATTTGCAAATTAACTTTATCCACAGGGAAGTATTTGTAGATTAATTAGTAGTAATCCAGGCAGGAATCCCAATAGTTTAAAATTCACAAGTGGTAGATTGCTAATTTGAAAATATATTTTTTCATTTACTGATATGTGTATTATATATTGTTTAATGTATGAATTATATAAAGTTATTCTAAAATCTTCCTGACTAGTATGAATTGTGAAATGTGTATTACACATCTACCTTTTCACTTTCCTTGCCTCCATATCATAGGCTTTGTTCATAAAGAAGATGGTTGTGATCAACTCAGATTGGTTCTGACAGATGGTCATTGACAAGTGGTCCACATTACTTCAAACACAGATATAAATAACTGATGCTTGGAATTGTGAGGAACAAGATAATGACTTAGAAATGCCATTAAAAGTTTTAGAAATTCTACATAGTAAATGACCAATGAAAATAAAATGTTGTATGGGTGATCCTTGGTTGGGAGGAATCTTGTTTCCACAATTGTGCATATAAATTATATAAGTGAGGTGTTGTTATATGGCAGCAAATCTGCTGGTTCGTCTTCCCTGCCTCCATATAATAAGCTATGAAATTTGTAACTGATAATTAGAGTCCAGACATACATATGAAGATTTTCCTATGTGCAGGTTTGGCTTTTTTGTTACTATTTGCACTTGCAAAACAGCAGATAGGTTTTTGTGTAAGGTTGTATAAGGTCTAATTTTAAGGTTAGTCTAAGCAATGTATCTGTATTTGTTTCTCCTTGCTGAGCTATTGTGGATCCCAATTGTTCAGTCACTAAGTCGTATCTGATCCTTTGCAGCCTCATGGATCACAGCATGCCAGGCCTCGCTGTTCTCCAAATCTGAATCTGCCTGAATCTGCCCAAATCCATGCCCAGTGTGTCTACAATGCTATCTAACCATCTCATCTTCTGCCATCCCCATCTTCATTTGTCTTCAATCTTTCCCAGCATCCTGGCCTTTTCCAAGGAGTCCTCATTTTGCAATATGTGGCCAAAGTATTTGAGCTTCAGCTTCAGTATCCTTCCTTCCAACAAACAGTAAGGGTTGATACATCTGACCCAGTGGATGTCCAAATGTGTTATACTCATTGGTCAGGCCAAATGTAAATTGTAGTTTCCTTGCAGCAGCAGGTCTTACACAGAGGGACTTGCTCAGATGCTGATGGAACAGAATTGTTCTTTGTGCCCCATTTTTCAGACAAGATGCTCTTCATTGCCCAACTCTTTCAAACTTGCTAAAGGGGGCCTCTTGATCACCCTACTGGATGCTAGTACTGCCTGCAGACTACAGATGATTCACTGCAATTACTGTGACTGTGCATGTAAGAAACGCAAATACATAACTTTTATAGGAGAAAATTATATAGTCCATATCCTAACCAAAATCCTATTGAAGATTTTACTACCCATAGCTTTAGCCTGGAATAGAACTGTTGCAAATAATGATGACCACCTGTAGTTCCCTTTAGCAATTCTTTACATTATGAAATTTGCTACTACAAGAAACAAAAGACATGTATGTGCTTTTTGCAGAACTGGCTGCTTTAATGTGATTATTAGGAACATTTTTTTGCACAAGATTATTTGCTAAGGTGTTCCCTCTGAAATCAGTGTTAAAAACATCTCTGAGTTTAACACATACAAAACTTTGTTACATTATTCAAATAATCTAATATGTAATTGATAGACACGCATGTGTATGTGTATCTCTTTCATTTAAGGACTTTATTTTCCACTTGGGTTTCTATGATTTCAGCCTTAAATTCTCACATCATCTATGAACACAACAAAATATATGGGTTTCCCCCCTGCTTTGATTATCAGTGAAATTTAAAGATAGGTGCTATTCAGCCAATTATATTCATACATTCTTTTTTTCTGAAATGTTTACAATATGGTATATTAGATACTCTCATTACATGCCCAAAGTAATCTCTATATCTTAAACAATGGCAGAACAAAATGACATCAGAACAAAAGCATAGCTAGATGCCTTTCTTCTGTTATTCTAAAAGACAATTTATTTATACTCAGCAAGTAATGATGGAACCTTCCATGTGATCCTGACAAGATGCTGAGTGGAAGACACTGGAGGTTGAATAAATTACATTCGCTGCTGTGCTGCAAGATTTTAATTTCCTTAAATGTTCTTTATAATTACAATTATAAATGTTCTATATAATTAATTCAAAATCTTATTTCAAATATTTGTATTTATAACTTCTTTCACTAAGGATTGAATGAAACTCACTTGGTACTATAAAACCTGTCAATCCAAAGGTTCCTAACAGCTGAAAAACAACTACCAAGCCATTTCTGAAAGTGATCAGAAAAGGAAGTATGCAATGGCACTGACTGCAGTTGGAACAAAATGGCTATTCCCTCAACTCCCAGAGCTCTACATCTGCCAAAGACTGCTACCTTTTGGTTTTCTTATGAGAAGCAACTATCTGGAGTACTTGTGGGTGATCTCAAGTCCTCTCCAGATAAGTAGAGGATTTATCAAAGAGGTAGTCTACTCCTCAGCTCTTCATTCCACCATGTTCATTGATACATTTTTTACCAAGCTGTCTTCAGTGTCTTATTTCTTCCCTGGAAGTGAAATGTGATAATGACTTCTGAATTCTGCCAGCTTCCCTACTGATGTTGCTTGTGGGTAGCCAGCAGGGAATGTCACAAATTGTGATCACATGATTGGGGCATGCTATGCTAGCCATAAATATGAGGTTGGGCCCTAACTACCACCTGTTTAGCATTATTCTAAGTTTGAATGGTAGCTGAACAAGTGACTGTTAAACAAGGACCACCTGTAGTGACAAATTTAATTACATATAGGAGACTGGAATCCAATTATATAAAGGATTACTTAAGAGAAATGTTCACTAATTCCATTTTAATACCTAGATTTATGTAAAACTTATGTGAGTCATAGATTTTATCATTTAATTGATTTTTGAAAAATAATTTGCAAAAAGAATGAAAATCTGTAAGTTTTTTTACTAACTTTATTTATTTATTTATTTTATATGCCACCTATCTCACTAACAAGTGACTCTGGGCAGTTAAGAAACATCATAAAAACAGGGATAAAACATTAAAATATTAAATAAACCAAAACTAAATAAGTTAAAAACCAGAATACCATGGGGTGGAGGTGGGATCTTCTTCCTAGTCCACTACCCACCTCCTATATGGAATGTCTCCATCATATGTTTGCACATAAACTTCCCTAAAATACTTTTTTTGTAAATAATTTATCCCATTTTATATAATTTTCTGTAATATACTGTATTCATCTATAAAAAAAGGTAAAGATTTCCCCTGTCCAGTTATGTGCAACTCTAGGGCGTAGTGCTCATATCCAATTAATAGCCAAAGGAAGCAGCATTGTCTGAAGATACTGCCATAGTTATATGATTGCATGACTAGATGCCAAGGCACATAGAATGCTGTTACCTTTCCCACTGAATTAGGTAGTAACTTTTTACCTACTTATATTTTTAAATGGTTTTGAACTGCTAGGTTGGCAAGAGCTAGGACAAATAACAGGTGCTCATCCCATTATGCAGCATTTGGGTCTCAAACTCAAGATGCCAACTTTCCAGCTGACAAGCCCAGTGTCTTAATCGCTAGACCATTATGCCCCCGGCCATACTATATACTATTTTCTATACTTGTCAGGTTCAAGGAACTAAAAGAACTAAGTGAGTAGGCACATTATTGTTGATGACTTATTTACAAGAATCTCACCAACTGCATTCTCTTGAGAACTGGCAAATAAAGTCTCCAAGAGTCTGGTCTCTGTTGCTTTTTTCCATGGAGTGAGTCCAAGAGAGAACTGTATCTTTACTCTCCCCTCTACTCCAGCCAGTGATTCCAGCACATCACTCTTCTTTCTAACAAATTCCACTACTTCGTCAGAAAATACAGCTCCACAATTAATCAATCCAAATAGCATAATAGTATATTCAAATTTTCCATACCTAGTATCAAAGGCTCTTAAATACCATGGTACCTCACAAGATGACTAACTCACAAGATGTGAAACTCACAAGACAACCAAAAAAAAATTAAAAAATTTATTCCACTAGACGAGCTGCAACTCACATGACGAGAAACTTTCGTGCCATACCATATGCATCATCAGTCAGCATGCTCTGTATTTCCCATTCAGGAAATGCCGTGTGGCTTACTCCATTGCAATACACGCGCTTACTCCATTGCAATATGTGCACACATTCTGCCTATACTGCCATGTAGCTTACTCTGTTACTGTGCGTGTGACTGAGGTCAATGTTCCTGATCACAATGAGCACCGCATGATGAGCTCACATGGGAAATCTCACAACGGAGCCCTCTTTCTCATTGCATAAATTAAGTGAAAGGCATTCAAGAGATGGAACTCCTGAGACTTCAGACTGCAGTTTATCCCTCCAGGAAGTCCCCTCCCCATCCTCTCCTCTCTCTCTCCCCAGGAGCGGGCGAAGAAGCAGGGGCAGCGAGAGAGAGACATGGGGCAAGAGGCAAAGTGAGGCAAGTGGTGGCGGAAGAGGAGGAGGAGGGTAGCAAGAGAGGGACGTGGGACAAGAGACGAGGTGAGGCAAGTGGAGGTGGAGGGTAGTGAGAGAGGGATGTGGGCAAGTGCTGAGACAAAGCCTATCTGGGACACCTCATGGGAAGGTGAGGCGCATGGCAAGGTGAGGCGGAAGAAGTGCTCATAGTGCGGCCCAGCCCCGGGATTGCCAGCAGCTTTTCAAGGCGAGTGTGAGACGTGGCCCAGAAGCTAGAGGGACTCAGCTGCTGGCAATCTTGGGGCCAGGCCAGGCCACATATGCTTCTTCCGCCTCACCTCACCTTGCCACACGCTGCTCCTTCCCATGAGGCATCCTGGCTTCGCCTTGGTGCTTGCAGCTGGAGCAGGGTTGGGGCACCGAGTCCTCACCATGCACTTAGCCGGGACGACCTTGGGAGAAGCTCTACCCATAGGGCAGGGATGGGGGGACATTCTCAAAGCATGCACACACAAAATAAAGCAGAAATTGTAAATTCACCCTCTCATAGTATGGAGGAAAGAAACACTGATGCCCAGAAAGGTGTTGCTGAGGGAAAGGCAGGTTTGCCTCAGCAGTGGGGCAATGGATCTTCTGAGCCAGAATCTGCCTGGAAGCAGATCTGTAAATGCTGGTTAGTTTGTTCTATTTCTGCTTTATATCATGTGTTAATCATGGTTACTTGTTTCAGATGTTAGGGACAATC
>JANHZU010002915.1:98836-109640 GCA_032468055.1 Acrochordus granulatus
GATGACGTGCAAGGTTTGGCACGAAGTTTCCTCGTCTCGTGAGTCGCGGCTCGTCTAGCGGAATATTTTTTTATTAAATTTTTTTGCTCGTCCTGCGAGTTTCTCGTCCTGTGAGTTACTCGTCTTGTGAGGTACCATTATATATTTAGATGTAACTTATGGAAAGCCTTATCAGCTTGTTCATCATCTGGGTCAACTAAGACCATGCTAGATGTTGGAGGTCCTGGACATCTGGTGATAAATGGACGACAGGACTCTGGAGAAGGAAATGGCAATCCACTCCAATATCCTTGCCAAGAAAACCCCATGGACATCGATGTGACATTGGAAGATGAGCCCCTCAGATTGAAAGGTGTCCAATATGCTGCTAAAGGAGAGTGGAGGGCAATTACAAATAGCAATTCAATACAAATTTCAATTGAAAAATTGAAAATTGGTTCAAAATTGGTTCAAAATTGAGAAAGAAATAGAACTGGATATGGATTGGTTCAAAATTGGGAAAGAAATACAACAAGGCTGTATATTGTCACCCTGTTTATTTAGCCTATATGCAGTGTACATGATGCAAAATGCTGGACTGGATGAATCACCAGCTGGAATTAAGATTCATGGGAGAAATATCAACAGCCTCAGATATGCAGATGATACCACTCTAATGGCAAAAAGTGAAGAGGAACGAAAGACCCTCTTGATGATGAAAGAGCTGGCTCAAAACTCAACATTAAAAACTAAGATCATGATAACCGGTCCTGGTCCTATCACTTTCTGGCAAATAGAAGGGGAAGAAATGGAGAAGTGACAGATTTTATCTTCTTGGGCTCCAAGAACGCTGCAGCTGGTGACTGCAACCATGAAATTAAAAGATACTTGCTCCTTGGGAGGAAAGCTATGGCAAACCTAATCAGCATATTAAAAAGCAGAGACATCACTTTGCCGACCAAGATCCATATAGTTAAAGCTATGGTTTTCCCAAAAGTAAGGAATGGCTGTGAGAGTTGGACCATAAAGGATGAACACTGAAGAAGTGATGCCTTCAGGTTGTGATGCTATAGAAGACACTGGAGAGTCTCTTGGACTGCAAGGAGCTCAAACCAGTCAGTCCTAAAGGAAATCAGCCTTGATTGCTCATTGGAGGGACAGATACTGAAGCTGAAACTCAAAAACTTTGGCCACCTAATATGAAGAGAGGACTCATTGGAAAAGACTATGATGCTGGGAAAGGTTGAAGGCAAAAGGAGAAGGGGACGACAGAGGATGAGATTGTTAGGTAGTATCGTAGACGTGATGGGCATGGATTTGGGCAGGGTCTGGGAGGAAGTGCAGGACAGTGAGGTATGGCATACTGTGGTTGATGGAGTGGCAAAGAGCGAGTCACAACTGAAGAACAATAACCAAGTTGAGCAAATGTAAAGTTTATTTCACTTGCTGCATGTCTTTCTACAGCACAAACCATTCTCCAAATTTCCCCTCTTGAGTTATCATTGATTTGGGTTAAAATATTTGAACAATTGGTTATCTGGAATGAAATGCCACTGGAAATCCCCCCTATAAGAACTGATTTTATTAGGAATATTCCATTATCAATTCTATCAAGATCAGTTGCTATTTATTTTTTTCCATTCTTGATTTGTGTTATATTTCTCAAATTACCTGAGGGACACCTTTCCCCAATTATATCTTCCCATCTCATCAGATTTGGCAGAGAAGGTACGCTGTTAGGGAAATACATTTGGCGGATTCCAGGAGGCAGACCTTCTCTGCTATGGGGCCTGCTTTATAGAACATTCTATCCCCCAAAATTAGGTTAGCTCCATCCCTGTTTATTTTTGTAGAATTCCCTTAAGATCTGACTATATCATAAGTAGGGAGCTAACTCTTCACATAATAAAAATATACAATCAATAATAATAATAGATGTTTTGAATCTAATCCCAAAACAATTGTACCACTGGTTCAGCACCATTGACATTGGTAAAATCATCATCGGTGAATCCAAAAGGCAACTTTACCTGGAGCAGCTTATATCTTGTGATGATACCTTTAACACCATCAAACAACATCTGCCTATCCCAGGTCCTTCAGAAGGAATTGATAGGTTGATAAAAATGCCAAATACAGTCTAAATATCTGGCAGATTTTGTGACCAACCATAATAATACTGTTGTTATAAATTATATAATTATTATATTATTACAAAATAATAAATAATAAGGCACCCAGAGTTATTTGATAATGAAGTAGGCAGCATATATATATGATAAATAAAATAAGTGCCCAAAGTATTATTTATAGCTTGAGTGTGGTCATTTGTGCCCCAAGTGAGAAGTCTAGATTGATTTGTTTTATTATCTATGAGATATGCAAGATGCTCACCTTTTTCATAGGAACCTGAGGTGACAGTAGCTGGAAAGCCAAGCAAAGCACACTGTTAGTTTTAGAGATTAAGTAGCATAAACTGGCAGCAATAAGCATAAAATGACTAAAGTCTCAAATTATGTTAGAATATTAAAGTAGCATATTATATTTTATATGTCAAAAATAGTGCACCTGATCCTACTAAAGAGTCATTTTCCCCTAAGAAATCAAATTCCCACATAACAAAACCATTTTTTCCAAATAAACTTAATAGGAACATCATGCATTACTATTCCAGACAGTATTTTATAGTTGCACAACAATGGAAATTCAGTCCAAATGCTTCCTACCTAGACAATTTTCATTGTGCCATTCGTAAGAAATAGAACACAGTTTTCCAAGCACACTTTTAATTAACAAATTTCTGAAGAAGTGTTTTTCCAATTCGCCTACTCTTTGTCTGCCTATTCCATGTTTTTTTGGAACAGTTGCTTTGTAATCTTAGGAAACATAGGCTTTTTCAAGAAAGGAAGGCTAATATTTCTCAGATGGATTAGATAATACAGTTTCAGAATAAAAGATTTTTATTACTTTTATTCTATAAAAGCATCACAAAGTATTATAAAGCTGTTAAAAAGAAATACTATAATATTAATATTACAATTAATCACTTTAAATTAACATAAAGCATACAATAAATTCCTCAGTTAAAAAAATACAGATTTTCTTTGCAGTGTTTGAAGGTTTCACAAAATGATTACATAACTTTTACATAAAAAACATACATGAGCACTAAACACAAGCTACAGTATAATTCATTAAGATATCATTATATTGTAATAATGTAAAGACAGACCAACACAAAGGTAGATACACTGCAGCCATAAATTGCAGGAGTTCATGAATTCCTTTATGGGTTCTAGAGATTATTCTGATCATCCAAAATGATTGCCTTCTAAACATTTTGATGAAAGAAACATACAAAAGGTATATGCTAAGTCCTAAATCAGTTTAAAGACAAAGTAGCCCCCAAAGCCTATGCCTAAAAATCTATACTCATGATGTAGCCTCCCCATTTTGCATCATTGCCCAATTTCCTATAAACCTCAGAGGACCCTAAAAGTGAAACATGACCAATTAGCAAAATATTATTTACTTCTGTCCTAGCAGATAGAAAGTTTTAGTAAAACACAAAATGTCAATTAAATGTATCACCAGTAATGTTTTAGACTTAGCCTAGATTTTAGCAAAGTTTTTAACAGTCTTTATAATTTTATTTCCACTGTTTAATTTATGTCAGAGGAATAGCAGGTCCATCATTAAAGCAATAGATGAACTGGTTAATTTTCTTAGGTTGAATACTTTCTGAACAGTTATGAACTAAAAATCCATGGGTATCCTACTGATCTTTGATCAACTGATTGCTTCAGATCTCCAGTATTATGAACAATATACCCAATACAACACATAACATGAATATTTCATATAGTAATATATATGGGCTCTAGACATTTTAAAGCAACTGTTTTATTTTTCTTAAACATTTAAAATTTTACTTTTCTTCCTCATGGAAACTGGTTGCATCTCACTAAATTTTAATGAGACACAGAAATAAGAAATAATTTTATAATTCTTACCATGCTCTGTTGGATCAGACTTATACAGCCTATCTATTGTAACATTGTCCCTTTGGTCACTGCATTCAATGGAGAAATAGTCCAATGCGGTAACAGACTGTGATTTAATGAGGTGTTCTGAATTGTGCTGATCAGATTCCTTATTTGCATCAATTAAAAAAAAGACAAAGTTGGATCATAGTTTTCCCATAACATTAGTTATATTCTGATTAGAACCAATGGAATTTTCTATGAAGAGTGGCTTTTTTATAAAATTCTTACGAGTTTTTAAAAACTCATGTTAAACTAATGATTGTCATGATCTACTATAGGAATCAAAAAACTAGCAAAACCACTTATATCATATCAAATCATGTTATTAGAATTAGATTAATATAGTATTTACTATTTACTAAGGGATGCCTTAGGAGAAAAATAACATTTTTATAGGGAGAAGGACAATTTTGGGAAACTAATGTAGTATATTTAACAAATGACCAATGATAGTCATTTACAGTAAGTTCAACTATGCAGCAAAGAATTTATTGATAAATGGATCCTAAAATAATTTAGAATGAATATTGGCTTTGTTATATTCACGAAATTGAGATATTATGTGCATAAATATAGTTCATTTTCAACTACAGCTTCAGTTTAATTTGTTCTGCTTTCATAAATGAGTTAGAAGTAACAGTGGTTTTATACATTTAAAAATGAAAGAGTACTATAATTTATAACCTTTGAAATATTTTTTGAAATCTTCCTTATATACAAGAGATTATTTGTTATTATTTACTATCTTTACTATGAATAAGACAGAGAGATAAAATACTATAGAAATTCACTGTAAATTTTAGAAAAATAAAAAGGGTAGAATCTGTCCTTACATGAAGTACATCTATATTCACTTGGTGAAAATTACGGGATCTAAGTTCTTGCATTCTTTTGAGATTTTCTTGATATTTTTCTTCAGCCAACTCTCTGAAAGGATAATACTGGTATCATCATTATAAATAGTTACTGTAAGAGTTTCAAATTACTTGTAAAAACATTTATTATACAAGGATGGAATAAAATTTGATATGAGAAACAAATCTAAATACAACAAAATGGCTTTAATCCTAAAATAACAGAAATACTATACATTTTACAAATTTATTTTTTGTCTGTCTGTCTATCTATCTATCTTCCTTCCTCTCTCCCTCCCTCCCCCTCTCCCAGAAACTGGGAGACTATGAACATTTTTCTTAGCCATGAAAGCTAATTGGGGCCAGTCACTCTCTTTCCCCAATTCAATTCATAGGCTTGTTGTTATGGAGAAGAAAATGTTAGATATTTTCAGAAGTAATGTTAGATATTTTCACTGCCTTAAGTTGTTTATAAAAATAATAAAGGCAGCATATGAATAAATAAAAAAATCAGGTACTGTATATGACTTAGGAGGGGGAAGTATAATGGTTGAGTATAACAAGTCATTTCATCACTTTCTGATGAAAAATACTTTTGTTAAAATTATGCATACTGAAGACTAATGCAACAGTTTGCTTACTTCAGTTTCTGGGCTGTTTGATCAGCTAAATTTAATTTCCGCAATCTCATCCGTTCACGTGGTGTCATTTTCTGTACTTCAGATATTGCCCTCAGAGTTTGGAGGTGTACTCTTTTCTGTCTAAAGATGAGAAAAAATAATAACATTGTAATTGATCTCAGAAGAAAGTGGACAATTAGTGGTGATAAACTGGAAAGGGAATTCAATGACCTAAAAAGTATATGTCATGTGTTAAAGGAAATTCACACACAAAAAAATCCTTCTCTCCCCCCCAAACCTGGAAGATTTTTCAGACTACATAGCAAACAATTTTGAAACAAAAAGTTTTAAAACTTTTTCCATATGACACAAACTATTATATGGAATGCAGCTATTGAAAAAGCCAGCAATTTCATAACAAATGACCAACTCCTTCCTCAAGAAATAGTAGACATGTATTGTGTTGCATTGTTTTGTACTGTATCATATTGTATCATAAGTTTCATTCCAGTATAAGTGTGTAGGTAAGATTGCAACTCCATGATCTCAACAAAGTTTTGAGGTCCCATTAAAATTTATTAATTCAGTCATTTTATCACTCTGGATATTATATATTGTTGGATTTAAATACTTATTGCTAAGATTCAAGAGGACATTAACTCATTGTCACAATTTATTGAATTACAAATAATTCTACAATTAATTAATCTACAAATAGATTTTTATCTCATTATCTTCCACTCTCCCTCCCTCCTTCTCCCTCTCTCTCTCTCTGAATGGCAAATGTACCAAATAATCCTGCCTCCTATCTTCCCCACAACAATAACCCTGTGAGGTGCATTGAACTGAATGACTGACCTAGCCAACTTTCATACATAAGGGAGGCCGAGAATTTATAGTCTCCTGGCTTCTAGTCCATCACTTTAGTTATGACACCAAACTGTCTCTCTCAGCCATTGTTATGGGTTAAAGCCAGATCAAATGACTTGACATCAAAAAAGCAAGTTAATAATGGTCTGAATTAGTTTCATTAATATTAGTGAGAACCAACAAACTTAAAATGAACCCAATTTATTTTCACAAAGTTAAAGCATAAGGCTATCAATTTAAGAAAATGAAGTTCAAGCTTTTAATAAATAAAGTACTGAACTCTGTCATTTTATACATATGATTTTGTTTATTGTACCTATACATGCTTGTTTATAATAGAATAAATTATCAACAGAATAATTTACATACTACTATAGATAAGTATATAGAAATAGTGGGAATTGCCAACAACTGGAAAGATGCAATTAAGATGCATGGTACATTAACAAAAGAAAGACTCTAATTATATTAATTTTAAATACCTTACTTCATTATAATTAAATTATGTAAATCTAGAACTTTGAACTCATTTCATTTGACATCAATGATATTATTTAAAAAAAAGAATAAAAGGATACCCTTGAAGCTTTAATAATAACATTAGAAAATGAAAAATTATACTGATGAGATTATTTTTTTTACCTCATTATTCCACAAAGATTCTACTTTTGCAGTTTAAACAGAAGAATATTAATTATGAAGTACACATTGGACCATTTTATTAATTAATTTGAGCTATATAATAAACGTATTGGGAAATGTTAAGAATTAAGATTTGAGGTGCCAGCTATCAGAAAATCTTTATGTTGAAAAACCATTCCTTTGGAAAAAGTCCTATTACCGTAAAGTCTTCTGACATCTTTGTGAATATTGCAGCTCTGCTGAATCTCTCTAAACAGAAACCAACCATTCTAAGCATCCCCAACATATATTATCTTCACAACAGAAATAAAAGTCATTAACATATTGTGCACCTAACCCATAACACCCATAATCATGTCATCCTAATGGGATCGGCCTGCCCCACCCAGGCAGGCAGAGGAGACATGCTTCAGACTCCATCAGTCAAGGAATTCCAGCTGGAATTCTGCCATGGCCCCTATCCTAGGGAACACCTTATCCCCAACGTGAGATCCACTTCCTCCGTTTTGGTATTCAGAAAAGACCTGAAGAATGAATTAGCTTGGAGCTTCACTGGGGATTTGTCATCATGGAGGTGGTTGCTGGATTAATCATTGCCACTTCTCTTATGTACTTCTTGCTCCCCTTTCATATTGCTATTTTAATTATTTTTTGTTGTTACTATTTTGCTTTATCATTTTTATTTATGTCTTTTATGAGCCAACTAGAGTCACTTCCAAGATTGGCAGCATATAAATATGATAATTAAAAAACAACAACTTTATGGCTTGGCATCAGATTCTCCCACCAGAACTGGCCTGACCAATTTGGTCTTGATGGAAAAGCTCTTGATAGTTCCACATTTCTGAGAGGTGAAATGAACCAAGACCGTTGGTTGTTCTTTCAGTAAATTTAAATTTTAAAGATGGTGAACCTCTGCTCCCAGAATTCCCCAACCAGCCCTGCTTTTCTGTCTACAAAATTAAAAGATTATGATTTCTGTATCACATATTGCTTTGTTTTCTTACCCATGTCCAACTATCTTGAAAAATAAAGTGTAGCTATATTAGTACTGAAGACAATTAACATTGCTTCTAGCAGGCAAGGAAATTACAAAGAAATCACTGCCACAGCAGAATGATGCAGTAATTGATGATTAATGGAACAGAGCTGAACTAAACTGTAAACTAGGGTTAGAAGAAAACAGAATGCCAGATCCAATTAAAACTCAAAGTGATAAGAAATTAATTGCTTGTTTTATTTATTACACCATTATATTTTGATATTTATAATACTATGAAAATTAGTTTAGTACATGAATAATACAAATAGGTCATACTGTTTATATTGGTATAGAAAAATGTCATGCTTAGGTTTGAAGCACATTATAGTTATTGGAAATTAATTGATGGCATTAATGTCTACAGTCTTTTCCAAAGAGTTTTCTTGAGGAGACAAGAGAGATGTACAAATTATTGTGACTTATTTATAGAGATGAATTTCTCATTTATTTTGTTTTGGTGGTTTGTCCATTTGTGTTTTGCTTCACTTTTACAAAACTTTAATAACCCCATACTCACACAGCACTCATTATATTAATAGCTTCTTCCTGGGAATTAAATAGCCAGCCCTTTGTAATCACATCTGTGTGTTTATATTTCATAACCTGTTAAAAAACAAGAATTGTTAACAATTTACTTTTTTTTTACACTGAAGTGTTTTATGACTTCTAGTTCTTTTACAAAGCTAATTCCTTTTATGCTTCACAGAAGATGCATTCTTAGCAAAGGGAAGAAGTAGGTGACCTCCAAGGAATATCCTTGCTGAGTCAGGCTAAAGACTTGACTAGCCCAAAGTTTTCTTTCCTTAATGGCCGTTAGTAGTTCAATAATCTTTTTTCTGATATATTGTATATCCTAACACATGGTACTGAGTGGTAAGCTCCTTTTAGGATATTTTATATGTAATAATTTCATAGGATTCAGTGCTTTCTCTGCTTTTGTTTAATATATGTATGGAACCACTCAGTGAGATCATCCATCATCACAGAATAAAGTATCATTAATAGAACTGATAAAACTAAGTTTTATATCTCTGCCATAGTGGATTAAGCAATGCTGTTGATATCCTAATTGGTATCTGAAGGCTGGGTATGGGAGTGGAGGGATTGAATGGGAAATAATAGGCTTCTTCAGCTCAGTTCTTGGCAAGACTGAGCAGCTTTGTGTTTAGGGGCTTCCTGGCTCCAAGGATTTACCTATCTCTTACAGTGGATAGGGTTTTGGCATTGCCCTAAAAAGACAGAGTGCATAATCTGAGGATCCTCCTGGACTCATGACTCCTGCTCAAAGAGCAGGTGGCAGCCATAACCAGGAGAGGTGCATGTACATGTCTTAGGAAAGAAAAACATAGTCTTTTAAGTTTTGCTTTAGTCTTTTTTCTACTGTTTCCATCAATTATTGTTTCTTTCTCTAAAAGGGGCAATGGCCCTTGTTTGCAACATAAATATATAAATATGTTTGCAGTATAATGCCATCATTTCTAGTCAACTGCAATTTGTTCTGCAAATGCCATTTTGTTTTCTTTGTTATAACATTTCCAGATTATTTTAAAGAATATTTTTACATGCATAATATATAATTGTTATTTTGTTCTCAGAACTTTACTTGTACTAAACTGAGCCTTTCAGCATTTATCAACTTGCTCTAAATCTGAACTTTAAACAAAAGCATTTAAATACGATCTTGGAGATTTTCCAAATATTTAAATGCAGCTCCAGCAGTCAAAATCCAAAGTATGTTTCTTTCCAGAGAAGAAAGAAAATAATAGTGAGTTTAAAATTGCAGTGCTTTTTTGAATTTGGAGATGGGGATATCTCACTCTCTTTCCTCCTTTCTCTCTTTTTCTCTGTGTTGGAATGTGTGAGACAGATATCTGACCTTCAGAAAATTTATACTACTAATGGCAGTTAACTCCTATTTCACTTGTACCAAATGCTAAGATTTTAAAATGAAAAGTTTGTATTTTATTGTAGGTAGAATTTTCAGAATATTATTGCAAATTTTTAAGAATCCAGTTCATCCTATATCAACACAGCCATTTCTGTAAATCTTGTAATAATATGGATCTTTTTCCATTAAATATTAAATAAAATATCTTACAGACTGGAATACAGTTCTTATGAATTTCACTGATATTCATAAGATTACAATCATATTTCAATTATGATTGTAATTTTGTAGTTTACAGGTTTTACTTTTTTATAATACAGTGACCTTTACTTTTAATCTATGTTTTAAGCATCTAAGTTTTTAAGACATCTAATAAGCCATTTTAAATACCTGTAATTGATCATCGATGTATGAATTTCTTAAAATCTCTGCAGCTGATGGCCTCAGTAAAGGGTCCTTATTCAACATACTGAAATATTAACAATATAAAATGAATCCAATTTAAAATGAATGAATATTCACATTAACAAAAAGTGTAATGGAAAAAAAATAAAGATCAAATAAAGGTCCCCACCTATGCAGGACAACATCAAGTTCCCATGGAAAATTGTCTGGGAGAGAAGGTGTTTTGCCCTCTACAATTTTTAGAACAATGGACAAAAAACTGTGACCAGTAAATGCATGATCCAAACAGCATATCTCATACAAAATGCATCCAAGTGACCTAGAATGCAAGATAAAAATAATTCAAGGACAAGAAGTAATTCTAAATTCAGTACCTAGTGACTGCTTCTTTCTTATCTTGTAGTGATAAAAATTGAGAACTTTCCTAGAGTTAACAATAAAATACACTTTCTCCAAAT
>JANHZU010002915.1:110402-129979 GCA_032468055.1 Acrochordus granulatus
AAAGAAACAGAAAGGTATCTGTGAAAAATTGCAGGGGTTATTTAATGAAATATCACTAGACTTGCTGCATTATTCAAGACTATTTCAAGAAACCAGTATTTTCAGGAGATGGAATAGACTAGGAATCCATATAAAAACTTCAGTTTTAAAAGAAGTAATAACAAAAATATTCTGCTTTATTTGTAACATTCACATTATTTTTCTATTTATTAAATAACCTAAATAAATAAAAATAGAAGAAAAACTGTGCCACAAAAATATAGTTTAAAATAATGCAATTAAAGCTTTTTCCAAAACAGAAGTATAAAAAATGAAGAGGAATATTTGACTCGCAGAGCATATAAAGCATTGTCCTTATAATAAACTATTATATGGCAACTATTTGTTCTAATAACTTGTGTGCTGGGGAGGCAGAAAGTCCCATAAAAACAAAACAAAAAAAGCCTATCATTTAAAGAAACAGACTACTTATTTACTTGTGCAATCATCATGGTGAAATTAATTTAAAATAGAACATTATCTCCTCACCAAATGTCTGATTTTGTGTCATAACCCTGGTGTTGCAAAGCCTCTGGGCTCATGTAGAAAGGTGTCCCAATAAAAGTAGATGCTAAATCACAGGATCCCATCAAGAGGCGAGACACTCCAAAGTCCCCTTTAAAGGAAGAGTTAATATGTAGTAATCTGGTAGAAAAACAGTCAATGAAGTAAAAAAAAACCCAAAAACTAAACTAAAGCTAGCTAACTATGACTGGACATTTTAAAAGTTCAAATATATAATTGTAAGAAATATTCAGAGGCAAGAGGGCTTCCAGTAATATCCTTGTAAACTGAGCATACAGAGGTCAATATTGTGAATAAAACAATTGTCCATATTTGCCTCCCATTCACAGAATAGGTTTCTGTCCCTAAAGCAGCATGTTTTTTAAATAGTGCCGCCAGTTATGTCGACCAGAAACAGCCGGCACTCTGGCAGGTTCGATCCGCAAGCTCCGCAAGATGGAATGAGCGTCACTTGGCCTCCAGCTTCTGCCCACCCAGCAGTTCAAAAGCATGTGAAAATGCAAGTAGATTAAAGGGGACCTCCTTCAGAGGGAAAATTGCTGGCTGGCAAATCAACGGAGCAGCGAATTGGCCCGTGAAAAACTCGCCTGTCCCGGGGGTGGAGCAGGAGTCTTGGAGGACGCCCCAGATATGAACATCGCCAGCCAGCCAAGGTGGGGGGGGTAAAATAAAATAAAAAATGTATAATCCCTAACCTATGTAAGCCACCAAGAGTCTCTGGAAATTGGCGGCATAGAAATATGATAAATAAATAAATAAATAAAAGGGCTACTAGCATAGTTTTAAAATGTGTGATGTTATTTGTATATACTTAAATGTACATTTATGCATTTTCAGAAATTAATCATGGATATTTTTTAAAAAACAGAGCTATATCGAATAAGAACATAATTATCTGATTGTCTAATATAATAAAAGATTGTTTTTAAAATCACAGCACAATTACAAAATAAGTATCACTGTGTTCAATAAAATTTATGCAACAGAAGTGGGTATAGGACTGTAGTTTATACATTATTTTGTAACGATGAAAAAACAATAAAAATAATAATGGAATTGTTGAAAGGAAATAGGATAGAAAGGGTTTTTTTCTCATTTAACATATGCCCTCATGCTCTATTTAACACAAAGAATAAAAACAACAATATGTTTTACTGGACTAAAATATAAGAAGTTCATAGGAAGTTGCCTTGTATCAGAGTTTGAATATTTGTCCATTTTCATTTGATTAATTATTTAAATGTATTAATACATTTAAATGCATTGAATTAATTATTTATTTAAATGTATTAAATTTAATTTCTTCATGTGACAGTGTTTCTTCAAAGTAACAATTTATGTAAAACTAATAGTCTTTCCTGCAGGATATAACATTATGTAAAAAAATAAACACACATATTCTACAATACTATGAAAACTGTATGAAGTGTAACTGCAGCAATTCTTTAATAAAAGTAAGCATATGCTGGATCTCTTAAAATATCTCCTTTCCAAATGCTTTGATCACTGACAGATGTTATCACAAATTAGCTAACTAAGGAATTCTTATGGCAATGTTTTTATTGTGCCATTGTACATAGCTTTGTGCAAATCTAGCCATAACTATGGCAGTTTGAGACAGAACAAAAGCATATCTTCCCATAACATGCAACAGATATCATGACATTATGTTTTGTTTTGTGCCGTATTTTAGGTTTTTTTAAAAAAAATATTTTATGAAATACAATAATTCATCTCCTACAGAAATGTTGGTAAGATTACTTTTAAAATAAAGAGATGCAGTTTCACTCAACTAGCCCCAAGCTAACGTTTCATGAAAAACAGCATTTGGAAGATCATGAGGAAGTAAAACTAGACAAGGAAAGTAGTAAGAATTTGTGTTTTTCAGACTAAGAATAGAATTAGCATTCAAATCATTATTGGGCCCCTATGAAGATAGCATCCTTCAGTTTTCTGTTGTGCCAATGAGTGATGAAATGACTTAAAGCCTGTATTAGAGTACTTTTTTAAAAAAAAATCCTTAGATGTACACCAAATATACTGTTGCTTTCCATGCCCTTGGAGAAATAAATAGATTTTTTTTATATCCTACCTATTTTAACCAGATTATTTTTCAAAAAAATATTCTTAGCTTTCAAATCCCGATGAAGTATTTGCCTGAAAATAATAAAGAAGACATTGCACCAGCGATACAAAAAACATTGTTACAACTGTACTTGTCATGTTATAAAATTTAAACATTCCTCCTAAATGTATTCATACCATTGCTTTCAGACTGCAATCCTAAACACACTTACTAGCATATAAGTCAATATTTTGACTTTTACTTAACATTAATATCAAAAAAAATTCCAAACAAATGGAGAAAACAGGCATAAAATAAATACATGAAAGGCTGCAGATCAAACTTTCTTCTTCATAACATCCAGAAGAAAAATAATTTAAAAAATTAATAAATTCTGATTCAAAATGAATCACAAACTGCACTATAAGTGTAGCTTGTCTCTTGAACAAAGAGACTGGTTCTGAGGAAACTTCTGTAGGGATAAAAATATCTTTCATAAAGAGCTAGTCTTTATTTAATGATGGGAATTGGGACGGGAATTTCCATCACTAAATAATGTGAACATAAAGCGTGATATTATGCGATTGCATCACTTAGCAATAGCAATCCCAGAACTCTCTGTTGCCATTATTAAGTAAAATGTATGGTTCATTAAGTGAGTCCCAAGCAGCTGAAAAGTAGGCCAGCAGGAAGATAAGGTACAGCGTGAGGTGTGGCACAAGCATGGTAGTGCTGGGGATGGCTGTTCCTGGGTGAATGGCCCACTAACGGCCTGTGTGGCAGGGGTAGCTGCAGGTAGGTAGGGGATGGTGCATGAATGGCCCATGAAGCACGGTGTGAATCTGGCAGGGTAGGGTGTGGCTCATCATACACACAAAGAGATTCCCTCCAGTTTAAGAAAGACATGCAGGCATTTATTATTTTACTGTTTCTTCAGTCACCAGCTCCCAGGTAGCTCAGTTATAACAAAATAACTTGATTTGTGAAGAAAGCAAATCATGTTCTGAGTCTGTGTTGCAGTTGGTTAGCAACATTTGAAACTTATGTTTGCAAATATCTTACTTGTAAATATGTTAATGATCTGGACTGATAGATCTGTCCGAGAAAGCTTGCTTTAGAAATTAATATCATATCAGCATAGAGAAGACTCAATTATTTCTACACAGCCTAAAGTAAAGCCTATATTTGAAGAAAATGATTATTTTTCCCCATTTGGACAATGAAATAATTTTTACTTTTACAATAATAATAAGACATAAGAGATGATCTCCCATTTGGAAAACGGTATAGTTTGCATTTTCACATTAGCTTTTTTAGGAAATAAGCTAAATGTCCACACATTTGATATCTCATCTTTGCTGAAATAATAATGGGATAAACGGAAATGGAAATTGGAAAACTTTGGAAAATACATAATTTAAAAGGGGACACATATTAATATTCCAAATCCATATGGCTGAACAGAATTTTACATTAGAGATAAATCAAAACTATTCCATTAGTTTTTAAAATGTTCACTCTATCTCAGCAATATAGCAGTGAAAACACAGCTTCAATTTATACCATGACAAATTAAATTACTGTACCTTTCATGCAGGTAGTTTACTCCAAGTAATAACTGTATAAACCAGTCTATTATTTGGCTTTTAGGAAATACCTTGCCATGTTCTTTGTACTCTTGAATTTTAAAGTCAAGGTCTCGACCCTGAAACACAGGAGCAAATATACATTCATTAATTCATTAAAATTAATGGAAAGGAATTTACTGAATACAATCAGAGTTCCTTCAGTTATTTTTATTAATAAGTGTTAATTCATATTTATATAACAATTTAACTCTGTGAATACTCTGTGCAATTCAAAAGCCTACCACTATGGCCCAGATAGTTCCTCAAGTTAAGTATGACATATACAGTAGTTATGATGTGCAAAGGTCTGTGAATTCAACTGCCATCTGAAGGCTTGACTTTCATGAGATTAACTTATGGCTATTTACAACTGATTAATCCCAAAGAGAATGAAACCATTCAAGTAGTACATCCTTGTACAAATAAAAAGGGCTTGGGAAAAATAGATTAAAGTAATGAAGCTCTTTGGCTCATAAACAGATATCCACTTCCATTTTTTTTTGTATTTGAATGATGTAACTGTGTGTAGAACTGCTGAATCTAGTTTGGTCAAGGCACAACAACCCGACAGTCATCTATTGATGGAAGAAGATTCTTTGGTAAAGTAAGCACCATTTCACACACTTACCAACTTGCTGCTGCCTCAGCATTAACTAGAGGCAGAATTTTTAAATTTTTCTATCCTGCTAATTCTGAGGGTTGGAGAAGAGAAAAAGATCGTTACATAAAGCCCAGAAGCAAACTCCCTCTTCACTGACAAAACAGCTCTTACGCTGATTCCTGTGGTTCCTCACTTAGTCTCCCAGAAAACGCAGCATCATCTTTAACTAATTGAAAAAGAAGGCACTTCTGTCATTACTGCAATTGAATAAATTGACATAGACCTCATGCATTCAGACTGTTGGAATACAAAATTCCATTCTAAGCTCCTATGTGTTCTGGAAAATACCTATTTTCTTAATTAAACTTTTTATAACTCTATCTGGTTATTTATATTTTTGAAGACATAAAATACAATAAAGGGAAGAAGAAGCTCCCATATAGACATACCTAATGTTATATAGTGCACAGTGTCTTTGCCAGTTTATTTTGTAAACATGCATTGAATTGTCTCAAAGATTCTCTTAGGAAATGAAAATTCCTTAGGAAATGAAAGCATTTTAAATAAATAAAAAGAATCCTGAAACAATATTGGGTCCTTAAAAACTTTTTAAAGATATTCATTCAGCAGTTCTTGAGAAAAATAACAGAGATTTTACCTCACAGTATTCCATGATGATGCAAAAACTTTCTCCTTCAACAAAACTTGTATAGAATTTTACAATGGCTGGATGGTCTAGCCTGGATAACAACTGTGCTTCCAAATTCACCTCAACTGTTTCATTGGGTTTAAGGTTCCCCACAGAAATTTCTTTCAAAACTTTTCTGTTGATAAAATCAGTAAATCATTAAGGTGAAATACTTGTACAGTCAATCTTTTTTTAATCCTATGTTCACTTATTTTTAAATAGAGAATATCGATTTCATGAGAGTCCTTGTAACACATTTTAATATTTTTTAATTTTTTTTCTGTTCAGTGCTTTTCTGGGCTTTATTTGTGGTGATTTCTAGAACGAGACAGTAATTATATGGTTCCTGAGACCAATATGGACAGCAATCCTACTGAAGAATTTCTATCAACCTGTCTCTTTAATTTAAAATTTCCTATTTAGGACTAAGTTACTGGTGTTTTTACTTCATATGGAATGCTATAGTAATAATCTTTTAACTTCCATTTGAATCTCTTTTTTAATTAGAAATTTTGTATATAATAAATATACAAAACAAGAACAAAGATAGTAAATAAGAGATAAACAAGAAAGAAATTGGAAAACAACCCATATAATTATGGCTTCCACCCTTCTTTTCAAACAATTTCAAAGAATTGTTATCTTAAACTTTTCAACTTTCATTTGAATTCTGTCATCGCCACAGGTTCATTTAAATGTCACTCTTCTCTCTGGGAACAGAGAAGGCTCTCTCTAAACTTTTAATAGTGAAATAATTTTTAAAGATAACTACATCTATTTTAAGATTCGACATACTGTTCTTTTTCTAATTCATGCCACTTTTGCATGTGTCTAGTCATAAATTTGTTCCCTTTAAATTCAGATAAATCAATGGAATCATTAAAAGCTGCACTAAAGTTATAAAATCACTTCCTTCCAATATATTTCTAAAGTTTTGCATATCAAAATATAGTTGTTGATGTTTTGAGCAAATTAAAGAAGTGCAAAATCCAAAAGATAGCTTAGTCTGAAACCATATGTTGACTTAGATATACATGCATGAGGGATAAAATATTCTCAGTTGTTCATTTTGAATGTGATTTGTTCAGGTTTGAATTTCAACATTTGCTTCATACTTCAAATGTTTCAATCATTTTCAAAATATTTCAGATTTCTAATATCTGGATTTCATGTCTGAAACATTTGGTTTCTTGTTTGAAATATTACAAAATGATCAAACAGCTCATTTGGGTAAAAATAATTTCAACTCAAGACAATTGTGGTAGCGATGATTATGGCTGACATTAGTATTATCGCTTTTGCACACTCCAATGAGCATCTCAATTTGAGACAGCCCATCCTATTAACAGGAAGGGAAATTCCACCCATCTATATACCGGCTCCTCATATCTTCTTGCAGTATAATTTTAGAAGAAAAATAATCACAGCATTCTTCCCCCCTCCAAAAAAAAAATCTTTGTTGCTGTCTCAGCCTTCACTAAATATTACAGTAGCAAATGTAACAGAAAATCTCCACATTGGCCTAAATTTTAAACATCTTTAGCATAGAGCTTAAAAGCTCATTGTTGCTGAGATCATTATTTATGATTTCAAAATTACAACTTATGGAAATCTTCTCATTGTAGCTTTCCTGTCTTCAATGGTTCAAAATGCTGTAAGGCACACTTTAAGCTATTTTAGCAGAACTAAGGGCTTGTCACAATTTTTCTGATATACTACTTCCATAAAGTATATATATTTATTGCATTCATACTTTGAATATTAATTATACCTAAAATATAATTTGTGTGATTAGAAATTGTATTAAATACTAATTGAAGGACGTTATTGATATTAAGATAGCATACTGATGAAACTCAAAAGCAAACTATTGCTGTAGCTATTACAATTAGCACTTATTATTGATGATGATGACAATAAGTTTTTTTAATTCAAGTTATACAAAACAAATACAAATATTGTTCATTTATTTTAAAATAGAAGTACAAGAACTTTTATATTTATAAATAAAAATTGTATCCTGTATTCATTAGTAAACTTTTCCATTCATTTTAATCAGGCAGATATTAAAAAATGAGATTTCCTATCAGGACTTGGCATAAAAAATACTATTAATTGTAATTGTAATGAGGTTTTTGGTGAGCACAGCTAAATATTTTCAGTTCAATCTGAATAAATCAAAAATTTAAATGAGAACACTGCAATTGTTTACAATAATAAAAATCCATATATTGTAAAGAAAAGGAAAACTATCTGTTTTCAGGGAGTAAACAATAACAAATCCTTGTAAATTACCTTTTCATAAACACCATCTGTAACAAGGTGATAAATACATGAACATTTTGAAAGCATATGAGCATGAATCATTTGCCTAAAGCCTACCTAGAAATATTATAATAAAATACAGAATATTCTTGTCCACATTTCTGCAAACTTTCTGACTGCTTTAAAATAGGTAATATTTAAAGTAATCTTCTCATCTTTGGCTTGACAGCGCAACATTTTTTCTTGCTCACAGTTCATGTCACTAAACTATCAAAGAGAATGAGCCTTCCTTAAATATCACTGAATACATGATCTTTATGCATCAAAAGGCAGCAATACAAACTTGACATGGCAGGACAGTTTGTCATTTAATTCACTCTGTGATTTGGGTATTACCATTAACTGTCATGCCATATGGCAAATGTTTATCTCATTAAAATTCTATCTCTGGATAGCAAATCAAAAATCTGTACACTTATAAATTAGATAAGGGTTTACTACCATACTATGTATTTTAATATCAAAATTACTGCTAGTCTTTCCATTAACTGAAATTTTTGCAAAATACTGGACACATTGCATGAAAAATGAATAAAACTGATTTAAAACAGTTAAATATTTTCTGCAAGGGGAATTTTATTTTCTGCAAATAGATTTCCACCTTTCCCTTTTGAAATATTTAGAAAAGTTTAGATTGAATCTTAGAAGAAATTAAAAAATATTGTTTTTTGAGATTTAGCTTGTTTTTTGAAATGAGTATTAGTCATTATATAAACTGATTTTACTTTTTAAAGAGTCAAAAACTCTTAAATATAAGAGTAATTTTTTTAAAAAACCTGGCAAAATTCCCAAAACTTAGAAGTATATGTATATACAGAAAATATGAGGTATGTTTTTACTACAGTAGTAAAATTAAAATCTTGAGTAATAATTATAAAAAAAGAAATTATGAGGAATGGTTCACACATGCATGACTTGTATTTCTCTGTATATATTTACAGTATATGGTAGGAGTGTGCAACAATATATTAGAGAATTTTTCACATTTTCTTCAGTATAATATAATTCAGTTGAGCTTTAATTAATATGTAAAATCAAGGTCAGAACTACTATTGTGAAGCAGTTTCCTCAACTGGCAGATGCAGGAGTTGGCAACTGTAATGCAGAGTTGGGCAACAGTCTTTCAACTACCATATCTTCAACTGGTAATCTAGTTGGGTTTCATACATCTAATGCAAGGGTTATTTTACTAAACTAAAATTTCCTATCGGCTGCCCCATAATGAACAATTTAAGCTGCATAAAAGAAAACCTACTGGATCAAGCCAGATCTCAGTTTTATATAGCATTTTATTTTCATAGTTTTCATACTGAAAAATACAAGCTAGGCATGAACTATTCCATGCTCCTCCTAAAAGTTAATATATTTAGTAGCATATAGCATCTGAAAATTCCATTTAGTATCACAAACATTTAGCTATTACTGCCAAACAAGTGATAAATTTATTCTCCATAAATATGTATATTTACAGATTCACATACTTTACTGGCCAAGCATGGTTAGACACACAAGGAATTTGAATCCTGCACCATTGCAAGACAGCAGTAAATAATAACATTATAAATAAAATTATGCATTTAATAATAAAGTGTGCATCCAAAGTATGAAGATACTACAAAAATAATATAATAAAGTGTAAAATTAGAATTATTGTCTATTAATAAGTATGTATACACCTTAGACAGTATTTCTGGATTAATTTACAACTCTTTGCACTTTGTGTCCTATCATATAGCCTGAGTCTGGTATTCAGCTGAATGATGACATAAGGGAAAAAACTGTCCATGTCTGGTTGTTTTGGTATGCAATACCCTATAGCACTATCCAGAGAGAAGAGAGGAATTATGTCCAGGGTGAGAATGGTTTGCAGATATCTTGTCCGCTCTCTTCTTAAACCTCTCAATATACAGGTCCTCCATGGAGGGCAGGCTAGTTGCAATTATTCTTTCTGCAATCTTGACTGTTGGAATATCTACCTGTCCTGCATGGTTGCTGCACCAAACCAGGCAGTTAGAGAAGTACAAAGGATAGACAATGATTCCTCTGTAGAACTATATCAGCAGCTCTTGAGGAAGAGAAAGATTGAACTTCTTGAATTAACACAGGAAGCACATCCTCTGCTGTGCCTTCTTAATAATGGTGCCAATGTTGGTCATCCATTGCAAGCTCTAAATTGTTTTGCCTGACCACAAGGCCAGCTGTTCAATCTCCCATCTGTACACAGATTCATCACCATCTCTAATGAGTCCAATGACTATTGTGTCATTCACAAACTTCAGAATTTTGACAAGGAATCCCTATAGGTACAGTCAATGATATAGAGGAAAAAGAGTAGTGGAGAGAGTACACAGCCCAGAGGAGCTCCATTACTGATTGTCTGAGTACTGGATGTAATTTTCCCTAGCTTCACCTGTTGCTTCCTGTCTATCAGAAAACTGGTTATCCACTTACAGTTATGGGAAGACACAGTGAACTAGATCAGTTTGTAGTGAAGAATGGCTGGGATGATGGTACTAAACAGTGAGTTGAAGTCCATAAAAAGGAAACATTCATCAGTAAATTTACAACCCAAGGAAGTAAAGTCTGCCACTACCTCCATTTCTTCCTTTTCTATTTTCCAGGAAGCAATGGGACTGATTGCCATGATCTTAGTTTTTTTAATGTTGAGTTTCAAGCCAGTTTTTTTACTCTCCACTTTCATCTTCATCAAGAGGCTCTTTAGTTCCTCTTCACTAACTGCCATTAGAAGGGTATCATCTGCATATCTGAGAATGTTGATATTTCTCCCGGTGATCTTCATTCCACCTGGTGATATATCAAGTCTGAAATTTTGCATGATGTACTGTACTTTATATATAAGTTAAATAAGCAGGGTGACAGTATACACTCTGTTGTAATCCTTTCTCAACTGTGAACCAGTCAGTTGTTCCATGTCTGGTTCTAACTTTTGCTTCTTGACTAGCATACAAGTTTCTCAGGAGACAGTAAGATGGTCTGTTACTCCCATCTCTTTTAGAATGTATCACTTTGATTATGTTGTGATGCATATAATCAAAGGCTTTAGTGTTGTCAATGAAGGAGATGTTTTTCTAGAATTCCCTCACTTTTTCCATGATCCACCTAATGTTGGCAATTTCATTTCTAGTTCCTCTTCCTCTTCAAAACCCAGCTTGTACTTTCAGTAGTTCTCAGTTCACATACAGCTGAAGCCTAGCTTATAGTATTTTGAGCATAACTTTGCTAGCATGTAAAATGAGTGCAATTGAACGGTAGTTTGAACATTCTTTGGCATTGCCTTTCTTTGGGATTGGAATGTAATCTTCTTTCCCTTTAGAGTAATAAATGCTAAATCTTTGTGATAAGAAATCTGTTTTCCACTGTCCAGCTGTCCATTTCCGTGTTATAGGTATATAATTCAAAAGCATATCTTACCCCAATGGGATCAGCCATCCCACCTAGGCTGGTAGAAGAGATATGCTATGGAATTTATCAGTCAAGGAATTTTGGCTGTTGGGGTCCAGGAGAACAGTCTTTTGCTATGGTTTCTATTCTTTGGATTACTCTACTCCTTGAGGTGAGGTCCACTTCCTCCTTTTGATTTTTAAAAAGAACCTGAATACCTGGCTCTGCAAGCTAGCCTGGGGCTCCATTGAGGGCTTGTCATCAAGGAGGTAGTTGTTGGATTAGTTAATTTCACCTCCTCCCCTATGAGCTTCTTGCTCCCTTCTTTTCATCTTGCTTTTTTATATTATACTGTCATTATTTTGCTTTATTATTTTTATTTATATTAATTGTGAGTCACCTAGAATTGCTTCTGATATTGCTGGCATATAAATATGACTAATAAATAAAGGCATTGAAAAAGACTATTTTTGTCTTTAATGATTCTTCAGCTTATGATTCTTAAAATAAAGCTTTGAGCATCTCCAACAACTGATAATGTTTATTCTCATTATTAGAATAAAAATGAAAGTATTTATATATTATTCAATGCATTCACCCATAATGGATTTGATCCAGATTAAATACATCATAGTTCAGGAAAAATAATAATAATTCTACTTTCATCTGCTCCTGTCAGGGGTCATCACAGCGAATCTTCTGCTTCCATCTTCCTTGGTCTTCAGCATCCACCTCAGTCACACCAACCTCCTGCATATCCTCTCTCATAACATCCATGTACCTCCTCCTAGGCCTTCCTCTTCTCCTCCATCCCAGTAGCTCCATCTAAGTCTCGCTTCTCTCACTTTACTGCCAAACCTTCCTACCTGTGCTGTCCCTCTAATGTACTCATTTCTAATCTTGTCCAACTTTGTCACACCCAATGAAAATCGCAGCATCTTCATCTTTGCCACCTCTAGCTCTGCCTCTTGTCTTTTTGTCAGGGCCACTGTCTCCAGGCTGTACAACATTACTGGTGTCACCACCATCTTGGAGATTTTCCCTTTCACACTTGCAGATACCTTTCTATCATAGATCACTCCTGACACTCTTCTCTATCCACTCCATCCTGCCTGCACTCTCTTCTTCGCTTCTTGTCACATTTCCCATTACTTTGAATAGTCGACCCTAAGTATTTAAAGTCATCCACCTTTTCCACCTCTACCTCTTGCACCTGCATCCTTCCACCATCCTATCTTATTTATGCACATGTACTCTTTCTTGCTCCTACTGACTTTCATTTTCCTTCTCTCCAGTGCGTACCTCCATTTCTCCAGGTTCATCTCAATGAACTACCTGCTTTCACTGCAGATCACAATGTCATCTGCAAACATCATATTCCATGGAGACTCCTATCTGACCTCATCTGTTAACCTGCCCATCACCATTGCAAACAGGAAGCGGCTGAGTGCCGATCCTTGATTCAAACCTATCTTAACTTTAAACCAGTCTGTCATTCCTATCGCACACCTCACTGCTGTCACACTGTCTTCATACATATCCTGTAACAACTTCAGATACTTTTCCACTACTCCAGACTTCCTCATTCCACAACTCCTCTCTTGGCACCCTATCATATGCTTTCTCCAAATCCACAAAAACACAGTGCAATACTTTCTGGCCTTCTCTGTACTTCTTCAACAGCACTCTGAGCGCAAAGGAGTGCTGCAGGACTTATACTCTTGTCTACTTTCCTCATTTCTCATGCTATCCCAATTTTTCTTTGCCTGTTTCTTTCCTCTTATGCTTCCCTGAAATTCTTCATTCCACCACCAAGTCTCTTTGTCTGCCTTACTCTTTCCAGATGCCATACCAAGAATCTTCCTAGCTGTCTCCCTCACCACTGAGGCAATAGTTGCCCAATCATCCCACACCTCCTTATTGATGCTCAGGATCTGACTCACCTTCTTCCTAAATTTCACACAAAATTCTTCTTCTTTCGTTTTGACCATCTGATGTTTGGTACAGTCCTCATTCTCTTCCTTCTCCTTGCTTCTAAGATCATCTTGCAGACCACTATTCTATGTTGTCTAACCAGAAACTCTCCTGCCATCACCTTACAGTCTCTGATCTCTTTCAGACTGCATCTCCTGCGTAGAATTTAGTCCACTTGTGTGCACCTTCCTCCAATCTTATATGTCACCCTGTGCTAATCCTTCCTCTTCAAATATGTTTGCCACTGCCATTTCCATTCTTATTGCAAAATCCACCACCATCTGCCCTTCTGCATTTGTCTTCCTGATACCATACCTCCCTATCACCTTCTCATCACCGGTGTTCCCTTCACCAACATGTCCACTGAAGTCTGCTCCAATTACTACTCTCTCTTCTCTGCGTATGCATACCACCACTTCGTCTAACTTACTCCAAAATTCTTCTTTCTCATCAATCTCACATCCAACTTGCAGGGCTTATGCACTAATGACATTTATCACTACTCCTTCAATTTCCAGTTTTATACTCATGATTCTATTGGTCATTCTCTTCACTTCTAATACATTCTTGCTAAGCTCTTCCTTTAAGATTATTCCTATGCCATTTCTCTTTCTATCCATGCTAGAACAGCTTGAACCCACCTCTAATGTTCCTCACCTTACTGCCCTTCCACTTAGTCTCTTGGACACACAGTCTATCTATCTTTCTCCACTCCATCATATCAGCCGGTTCTCTTCCTTTACCTGTCATAGTGCCAACATTTAAGGTTCCTACTCGCATCTCCACATTTCTTCCCTTTATTCTCTCCTGCTTCTTCTGGGCACACCTACCCCCTCTCCTTCTCCTCCTTTGTTCAACAGTAGTACACTTTCCAGTGGTACCCTGTTGGTTAACAGTACCGCTGGCAGTCATTGGTAACCTGGGCCTTGGCCGATCCAGTATGGAAATCTGTTTGTTTATTCACATAATCAGAATAGGTTTTACGCTGGATGCCTTTCCTGACACAACCCTCCCCATTTATCTGGGCTTGAGACTGGCACTAGGGCTACAGTGGTTAACTTCAGTGGCTGGATTACCTCAGTGGCTGGGTTTTAACCTCAGTGGCTGGGTTACATTGAAATGTATGCATGTATATGAAATATTTTATCAACTGCATTGTTGCTGTTGGCTGTATTTTCTATTTGATTGCTATATGTTTTATGTCTATCATTTTTCCTTATATTATTTTATCATAAGTTGCCCTGACAATTTTATTGAGCGGGATCATAAACATTCATATTTTAAATGATTTAGTTCTCCACTAGCAACATGTCTAAATCCTTAGAGTTATTCTACATCAAGAGGCTAGATGGTAGAATTTAGGTATATGAAAACAGTAGCAGTGATGGTAATGATGATGATGTTGATGATTTATATGAAAGCACATGATAAACAAGGATATCTGGATTTATATAGATGCATTCTGTTGATCAGGAAATAAAGAGAACTAGATGCAGATGTCATAGACACATAAGGCTATGGTTTCAAAGGAAAATAAGTATTTCTAGTTTATTCCCTAATTAAGTGTGTTGAGAATTATTAGGGTATCATAAAAAGTAAATGAAATAATTTCAAAAGAGGTAACTTAGTCTTTTAGAGGAGAAAGTAGGAGATTTGTGAAATCTTAAATACTAATTTTACTCTTGCACATACTTTCATGGATCATATCATCATCATCTGATGAATGGAATAAATGTCTATGAAAGAGATTTTATACATAGATATAGTTTGGAAGAATTGGTGAGAATTGATGAGATTTGGGAATGCTTTATTTTTAAAACAAGCCACTTTTGCTTCCTGAAAAGAGAGATGTCTTCATGTATGATTCTACCTGCAAACCACCCCCCCAAAAAAAGCAAAAACAGCAGTAAAGATTCATTGATTAATTTGACTGAAATGAGGTAATTTCTTTGGAACACTTTAAAGTTCCCTTTGAAACAGAAGTATTCAAAATGCATCATGAGCATAAACAGATAATGTTGCAGTTCGGGATCTGGCACTGACGGGATTGGGTGCTGTATGGGATCTGGCGCTTCCAGAGAAGGGCCTCTGCCCAGTACCAGATGATTCGGGATCAGGGCCCCATGTGGGGCACCAGATGTAGAAATGAGACACAGACACACAATGCTATAGTGCAAGCAGAGGAGCTCAAGAGCATAGATGGAGTTCCAGCAGCTGCGGCTGCAGCAGCTCAAACCTCCAGCCCACAAGCTAAAAGAGCTCTCCCCCCACTCTTCTCCTCTTTACTGAACGACAACATAGTTACAAGATTACAACATGAAGTATAATGCACATGTGTACAACATCAAGCATTATATATCACAATTCAGGAAAATAGTTACAAAAAGATGACTAAATGGTATGTCATAACAGTATGATTGAAAAGAACACAGAGAAATGAAAAGCAGCTAAATTAGAATATTGGAAATTACCCGATCAATTTTATATATATTTAATATCCCATCATTAGTTTCCTAAGCTTAGATATGCAACAGGCTTCTGTTCTCTGATAAGAAAATTGCGTAGGTGCACATTGCTTAATGGGAAGCAAAGCTGTAATCTGAGAAAACCACACCCATGGTTCTGAACTCTTGATGAACCCTACAAGAGAATATAGACAACCACAACATAGCAGTAGCGTTATCTTCTGTATTTCTGAGCAGAAGTAGTTTAGTATCTGAATCTTAATTGATTTCTGGGAAATCTGTAGAAACTCCATGTTGTCTTGTTCCCGAGGACTCTTTAATAACATCAATAAGAGTTCTGGTAAATCAGAAAGTTATAGTCAAATGCAAAACTATTGAAAAAATATGGATAATTATGAATTGATTCATCCTTATATTTAAATATTTTTTCAACTATGCAGCTATTTTACTCCCTGGACTTTATTTATAATATCATTTTCTTGATACATTTGTAAACTTGAAAAGATTTCCAAATGTCAAGGTTAAGTGTTTTAAAACAGCAATGGTGCAGTCATTAATCTAGAAGCATCTTGAATACCTGATTTTCAGGGGAAAAAAAGCATCATGTTTAATGTTTATCTTTAGGAATAATTTGTTGAGTGTTGAGAATATCTTTCACAACACTAAAAAAAGATTAAAGGGGAAACTAGTCGATTACAGTAAATATATTTGTTTCATGCACACTGTGATTATTTTTTTTATTAAATTTATCTCAGCTTTTCCTAGATACATTGCTCTAATTCTTCCAATATTATCCTTGCTATAAGAATCCTGTAAGATTAGTTCTTTTGAAAAACAGTGACTGGCTTACCCTGTGAGTTTCTCTAGAAGAGTATGATTTCTACCTGGCTTTCTTAGATTAACAGTGTGTGAGTTTGTGTGTGAGTTTATGTTTGTGAATATGTATGAGAGAGAAAGAAAGTAGGGTGGGGTCTGTGTAGTACGTATTTAGTACAGGGATGTCAATTAGAGGAAAGAAAAAGCCAAGCAAAATATCTATCCTATGAATGGGTAAATATTTCTCTAAAGCAATAAGAAGTAACTATTTAGATATATTTGGACATAATTGAAGTTAACTGAAAATACAGAACTAGCAAAACAAATATATGATATACTATATTTTTCAGATCTAGGAATCATTAAATGTTAAGTCATAGTTAACCTGAATTTTAGATGAGTCTAATTTTTAAAATAGATTTCCAAAATATTTCATCTGGGAAAGACAACATATTCAGATATAAAAACCTAATCATGAAGAACAACATTTATATCAACTTTTTTTAGAAAATTGAGAGGAAACAGAGAAATTGAGAAATAATGAAAATAAGTTTTTTTTCAAATTCAAATATTACTTGTAAATGAATATAAAGAGGATGAAATTTTAAAAACTGGTAAAATGAGCATCATTGGAAGTAATATTCATCTGAAAATATAGGGACTTTGGGGACATCTAGATGTAGCTTCTCTTTTTTATATTACAATTCAGGAAAATAGTTACAAAAAGATGACTAAATGGTATGTCATAACAATATGATTGAAAAGAACGCAGAGAAATGAAAAGCAGCTAAATTAGAATATTGGAAATTACCCGATCAATTTTATTTTATGAAATCAAGGTTTAATATAAAATTCTATATATACTATTTAATATTTTGAAATTAATAAATTATGCATTTCCAGAGGTTTTTAAAGAAATCTATAAAAACTGAAAAGGAATAGAGGAATGGCAAAGTTTATTCCTTATGCATTTCTTTTGAATTTTTAATGTATTATTGATGCAGTTGTGGAGATAGCTGTCTTCTATCACTTCTAATTGTTGGTCAATGTATGCTGTTGTGGACTATCTGCAGGTTTTCAAGGTTTCAAGAGAAATGCTCACTGGACATTACTCTCTTAAAAGCCTGTTTGACTATAAGTACAATACTTTTTTTTTTTTTTTGAACAGTCTGAAGCTAGGTCAGCTCTGTACCATTCGGGGTGAACCTCCAGGCAATTTGCTTGGAAAAATTCCCTCTTCAACCAATTAGAATAAAATGATGTTAATTCTACTCCTATAAGATGTCCATATAAGCTGTGATTAGGCAGAGAAGACACTTTGATTTTTAAGTAACTGAACTTTAATTCAAAGCATTTATTATAATCTTCAGACTATCAAGCAAAAAGTTGTAAGGTAGGGAAGGTTTTTATACATTAGTAAGATCCAAGACCTTAAGCTAAGAGCAACAGAGATTCATGAGAAATATTCCAAACTCATCTTAACAATACATTGGTAGTAAGTAACTCATTTAGCTCAATTCCTTCCAGTACCACATGAGAAGCATAATATGAAATGCTCTGGAAGAGTTAAATGTCAGCTACCACAGAAATGTATGCAATGTTCTATTTCAAACATCATTTTTCTAGGTCAGCAAGAAATTTCAATGTAAACCACATTCTCCCTACCTGCCAAAACTGTTCTGAAAATATCCCCCTTTGGTTGTTTATTATTCTTTAGAATTCTCAGCTGAGAATAAACAGAAATTTATTAGTCAATAAAATTTATCATGATTTCTTGCTTGAAGAGGTCAAAATCCTAGAAGTTAGCCACAATATGCTACTTTTAATTCTAAGCTAAAATACTTCATCCTACTTATGTTGGAAATAAAAATGCTTTTAATTTGAAAGTATTAATTTCCCTCAATATTTCAAATGAAAATTTGCTTTTTGTATCAGACCATATAAACCTTTCTTATCTACTGACATCACAGATATAAATGAATTATTATCTTTCTTTTTTTACCCAAGCAATTTTATGACTAGAGAATCCATTTAATTTCCTAGCATTATTAGGTCCTGTAAATTATTCTCACTTGTATTTAGAAGACAATTGAAAAATATAAAATGACTGATATGGAGAATAATGTCTTAAACTTAGAAGCATTTTTTTAAAGGAACACTTTAATTTGCTGAAATTATGTCATTTGATAATAGAACTTTCCAGTCAAGCTCTTTATGTTTGTTAAGAGCAACTGCTTGTAAAGTAGTGAAATTAAAGTGAAGATTTTAAAAAATAAAATGAATTAATTGATCTATTATTCTGTTGATTATTCCAACAATTTCCATTTGCATCTATGTGCACATGTGGAAATTTTCTGTTAAAACTGTTTTGATTCCATGTACTTAATGTACTTCCATTATGCAGGTATCTGTAAATCTTTCTTCATGTGTGTTTCTCTTCCTCCCTCTTAGACAGATAAACTTCTAAACAATACTCTTTTTCACAGGTCAATTGTTTAGTTATAGCTACTCATTCTTCTTAACTGAGTTCATATAAATTTGTAGTACTTACAGAACTGAAATTGTTAAAGTCAGTGTTATGAGGCTTTAGACATTGTGAATGAACAGCAGAAAAAAATATTCAGTTTCATCCAAAAAATTACCTTCCCTAAATATATATTTCCTCAGCTTATAGTAATTATCTCATGAGCATCAGATCTATTAAGATGATTTATCAGAAAACATACAACAGATGTTTCCTTGCACATGGGAAATATTCTAAATTTTTCAGCCATATAGGATAGGATAATAAATTTTGCTTTCTCAAATGTTTAACAGTACTGTTTATTATATGGCACTGTGTACAAATTGCAGAAAACTATCAGCCAGATGTTTGCTACAAATCTACTTTTGTCATTGTCTTTGGGATTCCTACTAATATGAAAGCTATGTGATGGTAATGCAGACCAATTTCTCTTTGAATAAGGTATCATAATGTTGTTGTTCAGTCGCGCAGTCGTGTCTGACTCTTTGCGACCCCATGGACTGCATTATGCCAGGCCCCCCTGTC